>OX637354.1:2268527-2325956 GCA_951799405.1 Agapetus fuscipes | reverse complement strand
AATATAAAAACCCCAATCTCAAATGAACATAAGCCCTGCAACTCTTGCCGACCTTACCTGAAGCAGGGGTGACATTGGCAAAGTGAACCATTTTTTACAGTATGGGTGGTCAGCCGCATACCAATCTATCAGTCAAGGAATCACAAATAATAATATGTATACACATTAAAACAAATACAGAATACAAAATTCTAATTCAATAAACCCAGTCCTAGCCGCCAACATTACAGATCAACCGCCATTTCCCTCTGTCCTTACATACTTCTTTCATTTCATCTAGAGTCATAACCTTCTTCATACAAGCTCTCCTTTTATTATGACTCTTTATAATCCATTTATTCAATATTTCAGAAATTTTGTTCATCCATGCCTTAAATAACTTATTTTATTTCAAGTTTTTTTTAAAAATCAAAATCTTTTTCAAAGTGTACACTCAGAATACTTTAAAGGAGATTTAAGCAAAAAGGAAATCCTTACAACTTGTGACAACACGACTTTCCGTTAAGTTTATAAAGCATTGTTGAGACGCGCAAAACAATGGCGATCAAAATATATTGTTTACGAAAATAATTATTCTCATAATCAATCTCTCTTACAGTAGACAGCTCGTTAAAATATTTCTGATCCCGTGACGCAGCATCAAAGAGAACTTCCTTTTGATTATGTAAAAAATTGTTAACATTAATTTTTACGTTTCCCTTTTGTCTTATTGTAGGAAAAATGTTTATTGTTGAACCTTGTTTTGCGTCAACTTCTAGCTTTGACGCAGGTAATGTTTATTTTCTTTACGTCATTCAAAGTTTATTAAGTATAATATATTTATTTCTTATTAATATTATATTCAACAAGTAGGTAACCTTACACTCTGTTTAATTATATTTTAAAGAGCGAACCGCTGATAATGCCCATCGGAGCAATGGGCGAAACTGTCCGGAATGTATCAACCAGACCACGGCTACATAGCCAGAAAAAGGTGATTGTTATGTCAACAAGAACCGGCCGTGAAAGCTTCAATGTACAGCTATTAGAAAGTGTTTACCGTCAGATGCAATCAAGACCCTAGTGGGTGCGTTTGTGATGTCTCGGATTGACTAGTCGCTCCCCCAGTTCTTGTTTACCGTATACGCCAATCTTGTCAAATATGACTTTGTCATGCAGTTATCTTATGAATCAAATTCTACACAATCTGAGCTAAGAAAAACCGTAAAACTCGATAATGTGAGAGTTTTTTTTAAATATTTTTAAAATAAATTTCTTCATAAGACACATTGGTCCAGTACACATGCAAACATTGCTCATGTAAAAATTTCTCAATGGCGTATACGGTAAACAAGAACTAAGGCAGCGTAGTGTTCAACGCTTTATAGTGGTCAGCCAAAGAAGCAGTTCAATCGCTTTTAATCTGTGTTGAATGCGGCAGCAAGACTCATATTCGGGATACCCAAATTCGCTCACATCATTCCGCTGTTGAAAACTCTACATTGGCTTCGTTTCCCGGAGAGGGTGGTCTACTGTGTATGTGTGATGCTATATAAAGCCATCAATGGCTTGACTCCACCTTATTTGACTGACATGATGTTGCCTGTTGAGATGGGTGTAAGGAGGCAGACACTCAGATCCGCGGGCGATAGAGCAGTCAATTTGGTTCAGCCACGCCGTCCGATTCGTGTAAATTTCGGAGACCGCTCTTTCCGTGTTGCGGGTCCGGTGGAGTGGAACAGACTGCCACCCGGAGTGAAGAACTCCAAATCTGTGGGTGTATTTCGCGGAGCACTCAAGACTCACCTTTTCAAAAAGTCTTATCCATGATCGGAGAGGGCCCTTGAGGTGTGACACACAAAAAAACAGCGCTCTCTTATCATTTGTTAATTAAAATAAATTAGCCTGTTATTATTATTATTAACATTTAAAGCTTATATTAATTGCATGCTCACAAACAGACACGTGTATTTCGCGCTTACAAATACTGAATGTGTACTTCCAAATTAAAATCCAAACCTCAAATGAACATAAGATCTTCAACTTTTGCCGACCTTCCCTGAAACAGGGGTGACATTGGCAAAGTGAACCATTTTTTAAAGTATAAAAGTCTATAAAAACAACAAAAACCTTAAAAAGAAATCTATACAACAAAAAAGTCAATACTTTCCAATTTAAAAAATCATCGTGACTGATAAACCTGCGACAGTGGTTCGGCAGAAGCACCCTGTTTCGAGCCGCAGCGTGTAAAGTCAAAATAGCTATGAAAATCTTCAATCTTCGATAAAAGTGGCACAAAAAGAATAAGAAATTGACAGTTAAGAACAATTGAAATACCGGCTTGATGAATTTCTAGAGAATCTCTCATAAATCTCGCACTACAACGTTTCTCTACGTCATAGTAGAATACAGTGACATGATGAGCAAAGTTTGCCCATTATCGCAAGGAGGAGTCAAAGCTGCAGTAACTGTGACTGTAACTCTGTCGCCGTTCCGCTAGGGGGGTACAGAACCTCTGCAGAGCTGTCTTCAGATATTTGGCATACCACCACTGCAAGTATATATCGAGAACTTAAAGGTAAAACTGAATAAGTGACATGCGAAGCTAATATGGGTTTCTCAGATAAATGAACCTTTTTTCCAATTTTATACGAGAGTTAAAACTAAAAATGTGTGAAAGTCCTTTAGGTGAGAAGTTTTTCATGAGCTTTGCTTAGTGTTTGTTTGTTTTATATACTTAAATGTAATTAATTGTTTGTATTACTTGACTTATAGGTTGGTATGAGGCTGACCACTCAACCTGTAAAAATGGTTCACAATGTCACCCCGGTTTCAGGGAAGGTCGGCAAGAGTTGCAGGGCTTATGTTCATTGAGATTGGGTTTTTATATTGTAGGTCCACATAAAAAAATATCGTTTTGTTGGCAAGAATATTAAAATTAACTAAAAAAGCGGGTTTATTATTCAGTCTAAATACATTATCTGATGGGGGGTGGGATTTTCCAGGTTTTTAAATAATTTATTTAAACAAAATTCCTTCATCATTAGTCATTGTGCATTAGCGCAGCTCCACACTGACGATCCGAAAACAAAAATCCACAATTCCCCGAGAAAAATCCGGGGAAAAAAACATATTTTCTCGGGGAAAAACAATGCCAGTGAAAAATGTATTTCCCTTTTTTTAATGTAAGACAGCTGGCTACCCCCTACTTTTGCTACTTTTGCCGCCCACTATACTGGATAGGGGTGGCTCGGGGAAACCCGAAAAGCACATTCGGGTTTTTAATAAACTCACCCCTCATATCACATCCCTAGCATATATGTATATATACATAAAACATACTGTTGTCAAATCTTTAACATATGTCGTCGTCGTATGTTTTTTTTTTTGTGCAACTAAGCTACACATGTAATGCAATTTCTTGCCTGCGTTATCCCCGAAGGCGTTGTATGTGGTGCTTAGGGACCTATTTACTTTTACGAAATATCCAGTCATAATAAAAGGAGAGCTTGTAAAAAGAAGGTAATGACTCTGGATGAAATGAAAGAAGTATGTAAGGACAGAAAAAAATGGCGGTTGATCTGTAATGCTTAAATGCAGCTAGGACTAGGGTTTTTCAAGTTTTCCAATTGTTGTAAAAATTTTAAATTAGAATTTTGTATTTTGTATTTGATTTCAATATTTATTCATTTGTTTATGTCTAAAATGTAATTTGTTGTGTATACTCCTTGACTAAAAGGTTGGTATGTGGCTAACTACCCATGCTGTAGAAAATGGTTCACTTTACCAATGTCGCCCCTGCTTCAGGGAAGGACGGCAAGAGTTGCAGGGTGTATGTCTATTCTTGGACGGTCCGTCCGTCCAGTGGCAACACTTCGGACTCGTAAATGGAAGGTTGTGGATTCGAATCCAGGCGGAGCACATAAATATACCATTTATATTTCCAAATACGCTCTTTGCTGGGCTGAAAAATTCATAAACCTTTACCAAAGACCGGTCACTGAAAGGTCCATCCAACCTTACAACAACTGGGTCTTGCTTGAGAATTGGCGCTTTCTACAGCGACGACCAAGGCTCTTGAGGTGTGACACACACAAAAACAGCGCTCACCAAATAAATCATCCTAATATAATTATCATTATGCAACTTTTAAGCCATGAAAATAAATTTACAATATTAATTGTGTTCCTTGACTTATAGGTTGGTATGCGGCTGACCACCCATGCTGTAAAAATGGTTTCACTTTGCCAATGTCACCCCTGTCTCAGGGAAGCACGGCAAGAGTTGCAGGGTGTATGTCCATTTGAGATTTGGTTTTTATGTTGTAGGTTCACATGAGGCATGTGCAAGCGCGAACTTGTACGTGTCTGGTTGTGAGAATGCATGTAATGTGAATCTCCAATGTAACATATCCTTGCAACTTAGATTAGATTAGATTAGATTAGATTAGAATTAAATACACATATTTTCGGATGTACATAGAATCCTTTGTATTTTTTTGTAGATAAAAATATGTATACATATTGTGTACCTATATAAATTCATGGAATACATATTTTTGCGTGTATTTATATATTAATTTTGCTGTATTCACAAAAGGTCTTAATCTATAATCTATAATCTAAGTTGCAAGGATATATTCATTCAAAGCTCTCAGATGTATGCCCACAAACAAACACGTGTAGTTCGCGCTTACAAATGCTGATTGTGTACTTACAAATAAAATCCAAACCTCAAATGAACATAAGCCCTGCAACTCTTGCCGACATTCCCTGAAACAGGGGTGACATTGGCAAAGTGAACCATTTTTTACAGTATGGGTGGTCAGCCTCATACCAACCTTTAAGTCAAGGAATACGAGTAATAAATAACATTTAAGTAAACAACAAAATCTTAAAAATAAATCTACGAGTATACAAAAAAATGACAAAAATTTCTTATGCAAGAAAATGTAGCAATCATTCTTTCTTTGTAAAATTGAATTAAATTGTGATATTTTCGACCCAAAAATTTAATCATGGAAGCATAATGAAAAAAAATTCAACAATAGAACAATATACTCGTACCTACATATTTTTAAATTAGATACGAAAATATTAAAATATAGAAATAAATATAAAAAAAAATTAATTAAATACAAGACTTGTACCTATATTTAATCTAAGTTGCAATGATATATAATATTAACACTTAAAGATTCATATTAAATGCCTGCCTACAAACAGACGCGTAATTGCGCGCTTACAAATGCTGCACTTACAAAATAATTTAATTTGGTTATTTTTTAAGACTAATATATAATATTATACATCGCCACTTCTATTCAGTGTCTGAAAACAAAGCCAACGCAACACACAACACAACACTACACAGCTAACAGTTCTGCTACAAAGGATCAGGACATCAACCGCTATATTACCAGCACATCTGCGGCACTATAACGAGTGTCGTAGACCCCTAGAGTCTCTGAAATTTAGGGAGTATGCTGCACAGATGCAACTTCGCAATTTCGCAACTAAGCTACACATATAGTGTAACTTCTTGCTGCGTTATCCATGAAGGGGTCGCATGTGGCGAGTTGAACGTTTTTATTTTTACAGGTAAGGGGACCGGCCTTACGCCAACCACTTCAGTTAAAGTGAGGGTTTTTCCAGCTCCCGAAAGTGCTAGTACTCATTCTTGTGAAGGCTGAGTAAGCGTTGCCGGTATTTTATTTTGGGGGTTTGAAATAAACACCGAAACGGGAAATCATTTCTGACACCCTCGGCGAGATTCGAACCCGGGCTCACGGCATGGAATGTCAGCACTCTACCAACTGAGCTATCGGCCGGACCACAGGATTCCTTAAAAAAGACAAACCTCGCAAAACAAACCATGGGCATGTATAAAATATGACCCTTGAAGTTCTTGACTTACATATATTCTTTCTGAAATTCCTTGACATATAGGTTGGTATGAGGCTGACCACCCATACTGTAAAAAATGGTTCACTTTGCCAATGTCACCCCTGTTTCAGGGAATGTCGGCAAGAGTTGCAGGGCTTATGTTCATTTGAGGTTTGGATTTTATTTGTAAGTACACAATCAGCATTTGTAAGCGCGAACTACACGTGTCTGTTTGTGGGCATACATCTGAGAGCTTTGAATGAATATATCCTTGCAACTTAGATTATAGATAGATTATTATAGAAGGATATTAGTATATCGTTGCAACTTAGATTATAGATAATAGAAATAATAACTGCCTAGATTGAGTTGCGTGTATGTCAACGACTTAGTCAACGGTTCTGAATAGAAGAATGGGAGACCTTTAGGAAACAATGAGGTAAAGCATAAAAATAACAACGTAATCCCTTTATTTAGTCCTGTGAGGAGCTTCACGCTTATTTTCGTAACAAAAGACGTAATAACATTAACAATACGGCCATACAAAGTCCTCGCAGACAATCGTGTCTTACATGTGTACTCCCTGCAGATGGTCACTCGGCATTCAGCATTCTTGCGTGATAATATAAGCCACATGTAATTGAATTATGATACTTTTAATTCCAGCCCAGTCACGCGAAGGGTGCAATCCGTGACTAGTCATATAAAGTATACAACTTAAGTGCACAAGGAAAACAGAAATGTTTATTGTAGTTTTAAATAACGTATAATTAGTATTGTAGCTTATTTTCATTTTAAAAATGTAATCTGTTGTGTATGTTCCTTGACTTATAGGTTGGTATGCGGCTAACCACCCATGCTGTAAAAAATGTTTAACTTTGCCAATGTCACGCCTCTTTCAGGGAAGGTTGGCAGGAGTTGCAGGGTGTTTGTCCATTTGAGATTTGGTTTTTATGTTGTAGGTTCACATGCGGCATGTGTAAGCGCGAACTGTTACGTGTCTGCTTATGAGAATGCATATAATGTGAACCCTAAATGTTTCATATCTTTGCAACTTAGATTAGATTAGATTAGATTAGAGAGTCGTCGTGAGATTTGGAACCAATCCAGCCAAATGACCACAGACATTTTTGCACCATTTCCAAAATTCCGACCTCACACATGTCACGCAACATTGCGAAAATCCACCTCATACCCATTCCGTTTATACACTTCCATCCGGGGAAGCGTATCACAGAACGCTCATGCAATGCTATTTTTTTTTTTGTGGCGGAAGGCCTTCCCGATGGTCGTGACCCGACCCAGCAGTGATTCTAGATATACCTGTTCGTCCACTAGAGAAAACAGCAAAAACCCGAAGTTACTGACTCGGTGCAATGTCATCGAGATGCGCTTCTTACTACTTCGTGCCAATCACAAGGATGTGCTGATGGCGTCCTCAATTGACTGGGAGGAGATCCAGTCCGGGGCTCACGTAAGAGGCGCAAAAGCGCCAGAAGGCTCGATAGTTATCTCCGGTCTCACCACTGTAAAAAGCGCATTCCGATCAGAATGTCGCAGCGGACATGTCATGCAAGTGTGATGCTGTGTAAGGGGGGTGAAAAGCCTTAACAATAGTGGGGATAGATTTATATTGCGAATAAATACCAATAAATTATCCGCTCTTGAAATGAAAAAAAAAAACACCAATGCGAAACCAGGAGACTAAGGCTGCAAATATTATTGTATTTAAGGTCTGTATAGCGCTCTGTGAGAGGGTGCGCCTCTGGTGGCGGAGTGTGCCGGAGGAGAGGGATGAAAAAATGTACTACGGGGGTGTAAGTCAAACTGGAGCAGAGGCGTACCTCAATAAAAAATAAAAAAAGTATTATTTTTCGATATATTTCATTCCTCATAACGTGTTCAAGGTAGTTACATGAATCAGCATTCTCCTTGCCGCATTTTCTCCCGAGAACATTGGTGCTCATTTATTGTGAAGGCTGAGCAAGCCTTGCCGGTATTTTTATTTTGGGGTTTGAAATAAACACCGAAACGGGAAATCATTTCTGACACCCTCGGTGGGATTCGAACCTGAGCTTTCGGCATGGAATGCAAGCACTCTACCACCTGAGCTATCGACCGGACTACTGATATAATATAATGATAAGTAAACATACACAGACATACTTTCATATTGTTAAGATTTTACTGGGGTTCTTTTAAATTAAACTGCAATTTATTTATTTAACAAGATTTATTTTGCACAATATTGGTTACAAAGCACTCTTCTTGCTTTAGCTTATCGACTTCGCGTCTAAATGTTCAAAGAGACTCTGGCTCTACCACAGAATCTTTGCCCGTGCATATATGTGCGGCAGAGACGATTCTTGCGTGTTCGAGATTATTTCACATCCTTCTATGAAACACTTCCAGATTGTTAGTCACACAACATCGTGCTTCGGCGCACGTAGGTACTACGAATCCATAATTTGTAACAATATTTTGAAACTATTTTCCGATCTCTCGCCGCCCTTGCCTCTACCCTTGTCCAGTATCCCAGTGCATATAGATGCTAAGCAGGCCTATACACACTATACAGTGGAGGGATGGGGGAATGGTGGGGGCACATAAAATCTCAGATATTGCCACATAAATAGTGAGGCGGGACTCGCACACATGAGTCAAGGTTCCGTGCTAGAACGACACGATGACAAAATGACACAGTGGCAGAGAGATAAATGACAGAATGACACATGACAAAACAACACATGATTAAACGACACATAATATAGCGACACATGATAAACGAAAAATGAAATAACGACACGATGACAAAATGACACAGTGGCAGAGAGATAAATTACAGAATGACACATGACAAAACAACACATGATTAAACGACACATAATATAGCGACACATGATAAACGAAAAATGAAATAACGACACGGTGACAAAACGACACAGTGACAAAACGACACATGACAAAACAACACATGATTAAATGACACATAATATAGCGACACATGATAAACGAAAAATGAAATAACGACTCGGTGACAAAACGACACAGTTACAAAACGACACATGACAATGAAATAACGACACTGTGACAAAACGACACATGATAAAACGACACATGACAAAGTGACACAGGACAGAACATCACAATGACAAAACGTCACAGGAAAGAACATCACAAGACAAAGCCGTTTCATATGCGTTCTGTCATGTGTCGTTCTGTCATGTGTCATTCTGTCATGTGTCGTTCTGTCATGTGCCCTTCTGTCATGTGTCATTCTGTTATGTCGTTCTGTCATGTGCCCTTCTGTCATGTGTCATTCTGTTATGTCGTTCTGTCATGTGTCATTCTGTCATATGTCGTTCTGTCATGTGTCGTTTTGTCATGCCTCGTTTTGTCACTGTGGCGTTCTGTCCTGTCACCATGAGTCACTACCCTGGCGTGGGCCACCACCCCCTGTGGCCGGGTGGGGGGGTGAGGGTGAGAAACGACAAAACAAAACTGAATAATGTTCGGCTGCGTAGGAAGGGAACATCTCAGACAACTCGCAAAATAACTTACGGAGGCCTTCACTTCAAAAAATACTTACCCTAGAAGCGCTATTCTGCTAAATTCCTCACACTTTGGATATCAAACCAAGTTGGAGCTTGCTAGCGCTTTGAAAAGAACTCCGTAGATAAAAAAAATCACAGCACACCTAACTTTTGGACACAAACCTATACTTGGACAATAACCATAAGCAAAAAGTTTGCAGGACCTATGTTCATTTGTGATTGGGTTTTTATATTGTAGGTCCACATGCGACATGTTTAAGCGCGAACTCATACATGTATTGCAACTCCTGCTGACCTTCCCTGAAACAGGGGTGACATTGGCAAAGTGAACCATTTTCTACCGCATGGCTGAACAGAAGTTACACCTAATAAAATGTTTTATCCACGATTTATCAAATCAGTGAATCAGCACTTATTCAGTTTACCTTTAAGGTATATACAACTAATATAATATTAGGATGATTTATTTGGTGAGCGCTGTATTTGTGTGTATCACACCTCAAGAGCCCTCTGTGAGGTTGGTCGTCGCTGTTGAAAGCGCCAATTCTCAAGCAAGATGCAGTTGTTGTAAGGTTTGATGTACCTTTCAGTGAACGGTTTATGAATTTTTCAACCCAGCGAAGAGCACATTTTGGAAATATAAATGGTATATTTTTGTGCTCCGCCGGGATTCGAATCCACAACCTTCCATTTACGAGTCCGAAGTGTTGCCACTGGACTACGGACCGGTCCAAGAAACTTAGATTATAGATAGACTCCGTAATAATAATAATCTATAATCTAAGTTGCAAGGATATAATCATTTAAAGCTCTCAGATGTATGCCCACAAACCAACAAGTGTAGTTCGCGCTTACAAATGCTGAATGTGTACTTACAAATAAAATCCAAACCTCAAATGAACATAAGCCCCACAACTTTTGACGACCTTCCCTGAAACAGGGGTGACATTGGCAAAGTGAACCATTTTTTACAGTATGGGTGGTCAGCCTCATACCAACCTATAAGTCAAGGAATACCGTGATCTGTGGATATGCTATAATAATATGCTTCTCTAAGGTAAGAGTCGCGGCGTGTTTCTGCTCGCGATTCCTTCCCCTCACCTCACCCACAGACCCTGCGGGGGTCCTCATATCCAGGCGGACCTTTGTCCCGCAGATCCTCTAACAGCATGACCTCCGCCATTCCAGGTTATCCTGTATGGGATTCTACACAATATGAAGATCTCAACACTTGAAAAATATATTTGGAAGCTGCAGCCCATAACTCTCCTTGGCACATATCTCTCCGGTTACAAGATAGAAAAGCACACAGACACAAAACGACACATGACAGAACATCAAAATGACAGTACAACACAAACACAACACATCACAAACAACGCAAAAAAATATGAATTAATGCGTATTATGCCGTTGCAAAATATGTATATGATGTGTTCATCGATATATAAGAACTTACTTGTGAAAATCATCCCGTATACAATGAGGTCGGAACATTTTTGAATTCGGAATTTATCAAATATTTTCAACAACACTAGTAACAAATTCCGTTGCCATGGTGATTTCATGGTTTCCATTGTCATATGTAAATAGATTGAAAACGGAGTAGAGACACGTTGCTCACATAGAAAATGACAAAAGCATTTTATATGTCGTGAGCGAGACAGCATTATAAACAATGGATGGTGTCAAAGACATTAGATCAGGATATTAAATCACATTCACAGCTCCTTCATTGAATACTTCCTCCATGCATGTGCTTCATTTTCTCATATCTTTTTTGTTTTTTTTGGTATTTTTTGTTTTGCATTATGTAATGTTTTTCATGTGCCGTTTATGGTATGTTCTGTTTTAAATATTTGTTGTTTTGTCATTGTGATGTTTCGCTTTGTGATGCTTTGTCATTGTGATGTACTTTCCTGTGGTAGTTTGTCATTCTAATGTTTTGTTATGTGATGTATTGCCAGTGCGATGTGATGTTTTGCCTTGCGATGCTTTGTCATTGTGATGTACTTTCCTGTGATAGTTTGTCATTGTACTGTTTTGTTATGTAATGTATTGCCAGTGCGATGTGATGTTTTGCCTTGTGATGCTTTGTCATTTTTATGTACTTTCCTGTGATAGTTTGTCATTGTACTGTTTTGTTATGTGATGTATTGCCAGTGCGATGTGATGTTTTGCCTTATGATGTTTTGTCATTTTGATGTACTTTCCTGTGATAGTTTGTCAGTGTACTGTTTTGTTATGTGATGTATTGCCAGTGTGATGTGATGTTTTGCCTTGTGATGTTTTGTCATTGTGATGTACTTTCCTGTGATAGTTTGTCATTGTACTGTTTTGTTATGTGATGTATTGCCAGTGCAGTGTGATGTTTTGCCTTGTGATGTTTTGTCATAGAGATGTACTTTCCTGTGATAGTTTGTCATTGTACTGTTTTGTTATGTGATGTATTGCCAGTGCGATGTGATTTTTGCCATGTGATGTAATGTCATGTGTTGTTATGTCATGTGTCGTTCTGTCATGAAATCCTCATTAACTTGGTGTAACCAAAACAAAGCAGAACCGGGGCAGAGGCTATTTTCTAGATTGTGGTTATGAGGTGACGCGAATCTCAGAATTAATTTATTCCTTGGCTCACTTTTACTAGCCACTTTCCTTATCCGACATAGTGATGGGAATATTCTGAATTTCTGAGTCAAAAAAAAAAACATGAATGACAACTCAAAAAGGAAAGGTAGCTTCTTGATGAAATAATTTTAAAATTGGCTCGAAACATTTTTGAATTTGGAACTTTGTTCTTGGCGAGCAATGGGACTGCGTTCACCACTCTGGGGATTCATATTACATGCATTCTCACAAGCAGACACGTATAAGTTTGCACTTGCAACATAAAAACCCAAATCTCTTATGAACATACACCCTGCAACTCTTGCCGACCTTCCTTGAAACAGGGTTGACATTGGCATAGGTTTTTCAGCCACAACGCATTCTTCATCTCCACGCTGTCATCTTTTTCTATTTTCTTATATGTTTCTTTCTTCTTGTATGTTTTTTTCCGATAGATGTTTATTTTTATATGGCTGGTCACGTATTGCATCCTCCGCGTGACCGGGCTGGAATAAAGATAGTCTTATTATAATTATTATTGGCTAAGTGAACCATTTTCTACAGCATGGGTGGTCAGCCTCATATCAGCTGCTTTCTTCTTCCAAATTCTTAATCTTTGATTCAAACAGTCGGTAAGCCAAACAAGCACTGGGGGGACGGATGGACAAACATGGAGAAGATAGGAGGAGGCCTAGGAGTGGACTGTGAAAGAATGAGGAAGAAGGAATGTGATTGAAAAATATGAATCTTTTTTTACCCGCCTTATTTTACAGGTAAGGGGGCCGGCCTTACGCCAACCACTTCAGTTGAAGTTGGGGTTTACCAATCTTCCGAGGGGGCTGGTACTCATTTCTTGTGAAGGCTGATTTACCCGCCCTTATCATTTGTGTTAATGTTTCCTATTGGTTCAGGGCTGGAAGTCTCATCATCACGGTAATTCTTACCTACCGAATATCGGTAATATTTGTATGAAGACCTGTCAATCCAAGATGACCGCAGGTGAACAGCTGATTAGTCTTCATGCAAATATTACCGATATTCGGTAGGTGAGAATTACCGTGGTGATGAGACTTCCAGCCCTGGTGGGGTGGGTGGCTTGCGTCCAGCCTCTGACGTCTACCTGCCGACTTTCCTTGCGGTCCACGGCGATAATGAACTCACAGCCTCCTTCATCAAGCGCCCTCTCCTCTCCTCCGACAGCCTCGTTGATAACTTTCTTAACACCATGTCTGCCAGAGTATCTCATTGCAGAAATGTACACGCCACGCAAAAAATATGATACATGTAAAAAAAATGTGTGTGCCAGTTAAAGGTAAGACTTTCGTAATGTTATGTACTCAAATCTCAAAGGCATAAATTACATATCTTGTCAAACAAAAGGTACTTTGCCAAAGGCAAGATTTGTTGCCAAAAATTGGGTGGGATACGCAACGCAAAACGCAACTAAGCTACAGAAATTTTGTCACTTCTTGTCGCGTTATCCCTGAAGGCTTTCGCATGTGGCGAGTGGAATCTATTTTATTCACAGGTAAGGGAGCCGGCCTTACGCTAACTACTACAGTTAAAATGGGGGCTTTCCAGCTCCCGAGGGGGCTGGTATTCATATTTTCTCGTAATTCCTTACTGGTATTTTATTTTGGGTTTGAAATTAACATCGAAACGGTTAATAATTTCTGACACCTTTTGTTGGATTCGAATCTGAGCTCTCGGCATGGAATGCAAGCACTCTACCAACTGAGCTATCTACCTGACTACGCTACGAAAGAAAAAGGTATGTCGCAAAAAAATGTGTGTGCTAGTCAAAAATAACATTTCTCATAATTTTATGTTAACCTAATTGATGATAAGATATCTTGTCAAAAAAGGTGCTACGCCAAAGACAAGATTTTTCGTAATAAAGGTCATGCTGAAGTATCTACAGACAAAATATTGTTATGTAAATAGTAGATTAATATAGGTGTACATCGTAGGTAGTGATAGTTTTTATGGTATTATGTCAAAAGTAGATTAATATAGGTGTACACCGTAGGTAGCAATAATTATGTGCCTAAGAAATCTAGAAAATAATGATCCTTTTGTACTCTTGAAGTTGGTAGAATGTTCGCGAGTGTACTGGCAAAATTAGCTCCTAGAGAGTTCTGTCTGTGAAGTATATAAGGCGTGATGTTGAGTGCACCCAGTCAGTGAGATAGTTGCCTTTGATTTGAAGAGTGTAAGCGATACTGAACTGTGAAAATAAATTTGTGTTACCAAAAGTGTTAAAAATAAATATAAATTGTAAAAATATATTAAGTGCAAATAAAGATCCTGAAAGAAGACCTGTATGTTTTGATTTAGAGACTTTTCGAACCCAAAAACATTACAATATATTGTCAAAAATTGCGTGGGCTACGCTAAAGATTTTTATTCTTAGAATTTCTGGTAACATAATGTCTCATAGGCCAGTGACAAGATATCTTGTTGTGAAATGTTGCTACGCTAAAAACAAAAATCTTCATATTTTCTAGATATTTGTTATAATATTGCGTGGGCTGCCCCAAAGACAAGATTTCTAGTAACGAGCTTTTAGCGGCAGACAATAGGTTAATAATCTTCCTGATGAAGGTGGCACCTACAAGACTTATAAGTTGTTGTTTAAGACGCGGCAGCGGCAAGACAAGGGTCAAAAGTTAAACCTCAAGTCTGAAGTATATCAGCAAAATCAATTGGTTTCTTTACATAATTAACAAAGCATTTTTATGGATAAAAAAAGTATTTTTTGTAATTTTATTCAAAGGAGTAAAGTTCTTTTTTATTGTTATTATTTTTTTGATGAATTTGTGATTAGGAATCCAATTCACCAATTTTTTTGACTGGCTAGAAACAGATATAATAAACATTATCAATTAATAATTCATTATTCCATATTTGAATGAACCATAAATAAACAATAGCCCAATGACACCTGTTGAACAAGAAGTCAAAGTTATTGTTGATAAGCGGGGTTTGAACTTGTGATTATTTCAATAACGCAAATTCGACTGCTGACGTATGAACCTCTCGTCCATACCAGCGATAACTATAAGGAACGTAAATTATTAGAAAATTATTCTCTGTCGTTCCATATCGCCACCAAAGGTTAAACTGGTTCCCTGATTTGAGAAATCGTGGATGAAACATTCTAGGGAGTAACTTCTCATAGTAAGGGAATTAATTATAAGGAAGTGCTCATCAAAAACTTCTAAACTACAGGATAATCACACTTTTGGAGTGTTTTCTCTCGTAGAAAACGGTGCATTTATCTGAAAAATCCATGTAAGCTTTATAATATGACCATCTATATTCATATATATATTCATGACCGTCCGTAGCTCAGTGGTAACACTGCGGACTCTGAATGGGAAGGTTGTGGGTTCAAATCCCGGCGGAGCACAAAAAATATACCATTTATATTTTCAAATTTGCTCTTCGCTGGGTTGTAAAATTCATAAACCTTTACCAATGACCGGTCACCAAAGGTCCATCCAGCCTTACAGCAACTGGGTCTTGCTTGAGTATTGGCGCTTTGTAGCGACGACCAAGCTTGTACACCTCTGCGGCACTACAACAAGTGTCATAGACCCCTAGAGTCTCTAGAATCTAGGGAGTCTCCCGCACAGGATTTCTTAAAAAAAAAAAAAATGCTATTTATGTATGTCACCTTTAAGGTATCGATATGTCTCCAGTATGAATAATAAATAATATTAAGATGATTTATTTGGTGTTTTGGTGTGTATCACCCCTGATGAGCCCTCTGCGAGCTTGGTCGTCGCTGTAGAAAGCGCCAATTCTCAAGCAAGACCCATTTGCTGTAAGGCTGGATGGACCTTTAGTGGCCGGTCTTTGGTAAAGGTATATGAATTTTTCAATCCAGCGAAGAGCAAATTTGAAAATATAATTTTTTTTTTGTGCTCCGCCGGAACTCGAACTCATAACCATCCATTTACGAGTCAGAAGTGTTGAACATTAGACTACGGAAGAAAATTTGAAAAAAAGAAAATCTGAAAGGCTCATATTTAATGCATTCGCACAAACACGCACACGTAGGTTCGCGCCTACACATTCTGCACGTGTGCATACAAATAAACAAAACCTTGCATGAACATAAACCTTGAAACACTTACTGCTTTTTCCTGAAAAGCGGGTGTAAAACTCAACAAAAGAAACTTTAAAAACTCTCATTTAGATCAAAAAAATATCCTCAGAGTTCAGTGTAAACGATGTTTTGTGTACAGTTAACATTTTCTGACACCACAAGAGCCATTTAATGTCGAGGAAATAACAGAAACGCCACTCAGGGTTAAAAGTTATAACAGAAAACGCAAATGCAGGGGAAGAATCGTAGAGCCGTAGAAGCGTAGAAGTAAGCCCCCTAAATCATCTACAATATAATGTACGACACGGAAATCTGTTATTTATTATTAAAGATATTGTATTGGGGACAAGAAAGGGAAAGATATCGACGGTTAAAAGGCAGTAAGGCATAAGTGACAAAAACTAAATTGGGTTGATTTTGTAATTTATAAAATGTAATATGTCGTGTATATTCTTTGACTTATAATAATAATAATAATAATATTAGGATGATTTATTTGGTGAGCGCTGTTTTTGTGTGTATCACGCCTCAAGAGCCCTCTGCGAGCTTGGTCGTCGCTGTTGAAAGCGCCAATTCTCAAGCAAGACCCAGTTGTTGTAAGGTTGGATGGACCTTTCAGTGACCGGTCTTTGGTAAAGGTTTATGAATTTTTCAACTCAGCGAAGAGCACATTCGAAATATGTATAAATGGTAAATTTTTGTGCTCCGCCGGGATCCAAATCCACAACCTTCCATTTACGAGTCCGAAGTGTTGCCACTACGGACTACGGACCGGTCCATAGGTCCATAGTTATAGGTTGGTATGCGTATTATTATGTGATATAGGCATACATGCTGTAAAAATGGTTCTCTTTGCCAATGTCACCCCCATAAGCATGAACATGAACATAAGTCCTACAACTTTTGCCAACCTTCCCCGACACAGGGGTGACATTGGCAAAGTGAACGATTTTTTACAGTATGGGTGGTCAGCCTCGTACCAACCTATAAGTCAAGGAATACAAGCAATTAATTACATCCAGTTATACAAACAAACAAAAACTAGAAAATCTACAAAAAATCTATAAAAATTAAAATTAATTCTTGGCCTTAGCCGCCTACATTACAAATCAGCCGCCACTTTTTTCGGTCCTTACATACTTCTTTCATTTTATCCAGAGTCATAACCCTTTTTATACAAGCTCTTCTTTTATTATGATTCTGGATATCCCATTCATTCGCTATTTCGGAAATTTCGTCCATCCATACCTTTCTCGGTCTTCCTCTACCACGACATCCTTCTATTCTTGCAACATATACTTTCTTTATAAGCATTCATAGTTGACCGGTCGATAGCTCAGTTGGTAGAGTGCTTGCATTCCATGCCGTGAGCTCGGGTTCGAATCCCGCCGAAGTGAGGTTGTCAGAAATGATTTCCCGTTTCGGTGTTTATTTCAAAGCCCAAAATAAAATACCGGCAAGGTTTACTCAGCCTTCACAAAAAACGAGTACCAGCCCTCTCGGGAGCTGGGAAACCCCCACTTCAATCTGAAGTGGTTGGCGTAAGGCCGGCCCCCTTACCTGTAAAAATAAATAGGTTCAACTCGCCACATGCGACCCCCTCGGGGATAACGCGGCAAGAAGTTACACTATATGTGTAGCTTAGTTGCATTTTTTTTTATAGTTCATTTTTGACCAAAACGTCGCTTATGCCCTATTTTCTTTTAACCGTCTATATTAAGATACAGAATAAGATACAAGCATCTTTTCGTAGAAGGCGAAACTAATTCAGAGATGTAACGGTCCATTAGGATATTAAATATGAAAATGTATTATTCGTTTTTGTGTGTTTGGCAAATATTAGCTGCGATGAAAGGAAGGAAAACTGTTGTGTGATGGGTGGCTGGACCCCCTTAACGTCCCGTACTAATAAATAATGATGAATCGAATGAGAAACAATTTTATTACTTCCATTATTAGAAGAAAAATTAACCTTATCATCTATTTTCTTAGTAGTTTGTCTGAGTCAGAAACCAATAATCAATAATATTTAAGCAAAACACTGTTTATTTTCACTATAGACTTTATTTAAAAGATTAAAATCTTTAAAACAAAATTATAGTTTTAAAGATTTTAATCTTTTAAATAAAGTCTATAGTGAAAATAAACAGTGTTTTGCTTGAAAAATTTCATCCAAAAATTATAAATTGAAACAAAATGAATTTTCACAGTGTTAATACACAAACAATACAAAATATAATAATATTTAATCTTATTTAGATACATACATAGTTCCTTGACTTATAGGTTGGTATGCGGCTGACCACCCATGCTGTAAAAATGGTTCACTTTGCCAATTTCACCCCTGTTTCAGGGAAGGACGGCAAGAGTTGCAGTGTGTACCTATATCCATTTGAGATTTGGTTTTGTGTTGTAGGTTCACATATGAGGCAGGTGCAAGCGCGAACTTGTACGTGTCTGGTTGTGGGAATGCATGTAATGTGAATCTCCAATGTAACATATATACTGCAACTTAGATTTTATTAGATTAGACATGTTTATTAACATTTCAGATTCATAATAGATGCATGCCCACAAGAAGGCCTAAGTTCCATGACGTCGACGATCACTTGAGAGAATAGCTGTTTTTCTCGCGCTGCTCTAAAAAGGTTTTTTCTATTATCTTTAATCTAAGTTGCAAAGATACATTACATTTTAGATTCAGATAAAGTGCGTTCACAAAAACAGACATTTATCAGTTCGCGCTTGCACATGCCGCATGGTAGATAAGCCAAACAAGCATGGGGGGACGTACGAGTAAAATTGTTATAACTTTTTTTAGAGCATATCGACGGTAAAAAGGAAATAGGGCATAAGCGACGTTTTGGTCGAAAATGAGTTATGAATGCTATCCTAATTAATAATAATATAATATAATAAATAATAAATTTTGCGCTTTTTAAAATGAACTCACTCCCGTAGCTCTACGATGACTTTTTTGTCATTTATGCCCAAGCAAACAACTACGTTTTCGAAATATTGTTTTGGTGTAACCGACAAGATTTTTATCCCTTTTTTGTCCTGAAGGCGTTTGTGACATAAAACCTCGTAAAACAACGTAAAACCACATTAATAGGAATGCCAATAAATGCCTTCATTTTTTTAATTTCAAAACTGTTTTGATTTGAACGATATGATACAAAATAAAACAAGTTATACCATTTTTCTGCAATCTCAAACTTTAAACTGCTCTCCTGAACAATTTAGTTTTTGTCGCTTATGCACTATATTATTTTTACCGTAAGAAGACCGACTGACAAAAAGAGTGTATAAAGGGAATGTAATAGGTAAGCGTGGAAAGGGAAGACCTAGAAAAGAATGGATTGATCAGATAAGTGAGATTGCGAATGAATGGAATTTACAGAGTGGAAACAAGAGAAGAGCATGCATGAAAAGAGTGATGAAATTAGATGAGATGAAAGAAGTTTGCAGGGACAGAGTCAAGTGGAGGCACTTATGTGGAGGTACTGGCCACCCCTAGAGGAATGGCGGCAGGATACAAGACAAGACAAGACCGTCTATATGCTCTAAAAAAAATTGTAACAATTTTGCTTAGCTAACAAAGAATGTTTCTTTCATTCTCCTACCGTCTGGGATACCGTCTATAGATTGCGTGCCAGTTATATTTCTGTTGAGGTTATTTGCCCTGCTCCTTCAGGATCAGTTTCCCCTTCCTGGTTTCCTCAGCCACCACGTGTTCCACCTCCTTCACAGCTCCTGGGGAATCGATTTCCTGCGCCGGCTGCCTTCATTTCCTGTTCACGGCCTGTCCTTGTGTTTTTACTCCGACGATTTACAAGTCATTTTCCATGGAAAAGCAAGGGGTGAAGCTTTCACCGCATTCTGTGCTTAAAACCTGAAATATAATATTTCTCATTGTATTTGTATTGTTCCTTGAATTATAGGTTGTATAGTTCTCAGTGGCGAAGGGTGTCATACAACTCGATTCCCATCGATTTTCCTTTTTAAATTAGCCAAAAATGATAATAAAGTAGACTGCATGAATGTGAATGCATGAATGTGAACACAAAAGAATGTGATGAGATGGCTTGAGCATGTGGAAAGAATGAAAGATGATAGACTGACAAAGTATGTATACAAAGAAAGTGTGAAAGGAAAAAGAGGGAAGGGACGACCGAGAAAAGTATGGAGTGATCAGATTGAGGAGATTGTGAAAGAATGGGATATACAAAGTGAGCGTAAAAGAAGAAAATGCATGAAAAAGGTGATGGATATGAAGGAATTGAAAGAGGTATGTCACGATAGGAAAAAATGGAGGCAACTCTGCAGAGGCTCTGGCCACCCGCGGAATGGCGACAGAGTTACAGTTACAGTTACAGTTACAGTTACAGCATGGTTTCAATCGGGAAAAAATACGTATTGTTTCTTTGGTTTTAAATGTATTTGTTTACTTTGTGCCTATATTTTTTAACTACTTTGTTGTCTCATTTTAAAAGGAAAGCCGATGGGAATCGAATTGTATGGCACCCTTCGCCACTGATAGTTCTTAGATTTATAGTTTGGAATGAGGCTGACCATCCACCAAGATAAATGTCACTTATTCAGTCTTACCTTTAAGTGATCGATGTACCTTTGCAACTTACATTATAGACTTTCACTCACATTAACTCAGATAGATATATCACTGTATTTATACGAACTGTTACGAATATATGAGTTTATGTCTGCGTATGTTTACTTGTAATTATATTGTGGTATGTTTTTATTTACTTGGATATGTGTGTCCAGACTATTTGATGGTAGTATTTGGATGGATGTCGTGGTAGAGGAAGACCGAGAAAGGTATGGATGGACCAAATATCCGAAATTGCGAATGAATGGAATATCCAGAGTCATAATAAAAGAAGACCTTGTATGAAGAAGGTTATGACTCTGGAGGAAATGAAAGAAGTATGTAAGGATAGAAAGAAATGGCGGTTGATCTGTGATGTTGGCGGCTAGGGTTTGTTAAAGTGAAATTGGTTTTATGTTTTTTTTTTATGTCCATGTATATATTGTTATTTATTGATTTAAAAAAAAATGTAATATGTTCCTTGACTTAAAGGTTGGTATGCGGCTGACCACCTATACTGTAAAAAATGGTTCACTTTGCCAATGTCACCCCTGTTTCAGGGAAGGACGGCAAGAGTTGCAGGGCTTATGTTCATTTGAGATTGGGTTTTTATATTGTAGGTCCACATGCGGCATGTGTTAGCGCGAAATTATACATGTCTGCTTGTGGGAATGCATTTAGTATAAATCTTGAATGATATATATCTTTGCAGCTTAGATTAGATTAGATTAAATTTAATGGTTGTACCTACTCGTGTTTACTCGAAGCTTCTCTTTGCGATAATTCTTGTATGGTCTGGTATATGCTAGCATTTTTTTTTGAGAATCCAGTGCGGGAGGCTCCCCAATTCTTGAAAGTCTTAGGGGTCTATGTCACCCTGGAAAGTTACCTAGCATAGCATAGTCCTTAGTCCGTCTATAAATACGGATTGCAGTGCTTTGTAGAGATGGGTACCCGATAAGTACCCTAGCCGCTAAGCAAGAAAAACAAAGGTTTAAACTGTGAACCATACAAATATGAACATTTTTTTAAAGTAAATTGTGAAAAATAAATTTAAATCGAAGCCTTCCCAAGTAACGTTTTAGGTTTTAAAAAGGTTACAAAAAGATCCCAGAACCTTTTTAACCTTTTTGTAACCTTTTTAAAACCTAAAAGGTTACTTGGGTTGTGAAATTTAGCCCAAGTAAATCGTTAAAACAATGTTTGTCATTGTAAAGCATTAAGAATATTTTTTTCAATTTCGGAAACAAATCGTAGATTTCCTTTTTTGGTTTAATGCGATTCAAACGTCCGAAGGGTGTAAGGGTGAAAGGGTGTAAGTATTAGAAGGACATGTGTTACAAGGGACAGGCAAGTCAGGTGTGTCTTATATTGGGATATTAGGGGGCATGCACCCCATCAATAATCGATATTCTATCTCACCGACGCGACGCTTGAAACTGGACAGATGATTAAAGGCACTGTAAGTTAAAAAAAAGAACCTGTATGAAAAGTATTATGACTCAGGAGGAAATGAAAGAAGTATGTAAGGACAGAAAGATATGGCGGTTGATCTGTAATGTTGGCGGCTAGGGGTTTACTAAATTGGAATTGGTTTTCTGTTTTAGTTTTGATGTCCATAGATTATTTATTGATTTAAAAAATGTAATTTATCGTGTATGTTCCTTGACTTATAGGTCGGTATGCAGCTGACCACCCATGCTGCAAAAATGGTTCACTTTGCCAATGTCACCCCTGTCTCAGGGAAGGACGGCAAGAGTTGCAGGGTGTATATCCATTTGAGATTTGTTTTTTCTGTTGTTGTGAAAATACATGGAATGTGAATCTCCAATGGACCGGTTTTTAACCCGTCCGTAGTCTAGTGGGTAACACTTCTGACTCGTAAATAGAAGGCTGTGGGTTTGAATCCCGGTGGAGCACAAAAAAATAAACCATTTTTATTTTGAAATGTGCTTCTTTACCTTAAATTCATATACCTTTACCAAAGACCGGTCACTAAAGCTCCATCCAGCCTTACAGCAACTGGGTCTTGCTTGAGATTTGGTGCTTTCTACAGCGACGACCAAGCTCGCAGAGGGCTCTTGAGGCGTCTATGATCTATAACCTAAGCTGCAAAGATATGTTAAAATGTTAGGCTCATATTAAATGCATGCCCACAGACAGGCACATGTAGGTTCACGCCTACACATTCTGCATGCGTACATACAAATAAACAAAACCTCACATGAACATAAACCTTGCAGCTCCTGCCGCTTTTCTCTGTAACCGGGGTGGCATTAGCAAAAGTGAACCGACTTTCACAGCACGGTGGGTCAGCTTCATACCAACCTATCAATCAAGGAGCACAAAAAATTATCGCTGACTTACAAAAAATACTTTAAGAAACACAAATAAAATTAAACTTAATATTCAACTTGAAATTAATGCCCTAACCACCATTGTTGCAAATCAACCGCCATTTCTTTCGGTCCTTACATACTTCTTTCATTTCATTCAGAGTCATAATCTTTTTCATGCACTCTCTCCTTTTGTTATGACTCTGAATATCCCATTCATTCATTGGTGAATCAGGTGTGATACACACAAAAACAGCGCTCAGCAAATAAATCATCCTAATATTATTATTATTATAACACAATGACAGTACATCACATGACAAAACATCACTACGACAAAACATCTTCGATATTCTATATGTAGGTATGTACAGACTGTTGTGATTTTACTTGGGTTCAATTTAATTAAAATTGCAGTGAATTATTCTACACAATTTACTTCAGATTCGGTTCTGATACAGAGTCACATACACAATACAACGGTCCGTTGGCTTTTCTCCATATAGAGAGTGTAGCTGACGCTCTACAGGCACGGGTGGACTGGATCCGTCTCCTCTTCACTGTTCCTTTGTCAGCTGGTTGTAAGGCAGCTGCCTTTCCAATCTTTTAAAATCTCGATGTCAGGGGGCAAAGCGGCGGGTCGTTGTCGTATCGAAGATCTGAAGAGATGGTCAGGAAGAGTAGCAGGTCGAAGTTCTGAAGAAAGCGGAGAGTAGAAGTAAGAAGTCGGAAGTCGGAGAACAAGTGATTTATTTCAAAGAACATACGCATATTTATATCCTAGGAAACAATAGGGATAACGGGACAAAGGATAACGGAAATTCTCACAAATAGGGATGGGAACGAAAACTAGGGATGGGGCGTGGGAGTGTCGCGTCGGCACAAACGAGACAAATCTACGTTTTTATCAATAATTGCTAAACTGAGAGCTCCCCCGGTATTTGTGATAGTGGACCCTGAAGTTGAAGTGTTTCTTTATTAAGGGTCCACATTTCACATTACACATACCGAGGTCGCCGCAATTATCGCACTTTATGTGGTTGCCCTAGGAAGGACCTTCTTTTGCTAAAAACGAATACTCTGAAGCTCGCTGCGTCCGCAACAGAGAGCTTTGGTCCTTTTTTACAGTAAGAAAAAAGAACATTGTCGAATCATTAAGAATTGGTACATGCGAGACTTTACTAGAAAATCCGACGAAGCACTCGAGCGATCTGAAACAATACAAATCAATATTAAATACAGGACAGCACGCTCCCCCAGTTCTTGTGTACCGTATACGCCAATCTTGTCGAATATGACTTTTTTATGCAGTTGTCTTATGAATCAAATTCTACACAATCTGAGCTAAGAAAAACCGTAAAACTCGATAATGTGAGAGTTCTTTTGAATATTTTTAAAATAAATTTCTTGTTTTTACAAGACACATTGGTCCAGTACACATGCAAACATTGCTCATGTAAAATTTTCTCAATGGCGTATACAGTAAACAAGAACTAAGGCAGCGAGCAGTCGATAGACAGAGATAGAGAGGATTGCATTAAGCCTACGTTCAGGAGTGGACTGAGAAAGGTTGAGAAAGAACATCAAATACAAATTATATAAGTACCTTACATATATTTTATTATGTAGATTTTCGACAGTAACTTTTTGAAAGTCCATTTTAACAGATTTAAATAAAATTTCTTTGTGAAAGTTCACAGTGAGTTTTATTTATTAAACACGACCGGTTTCGGAGCCGCAGAACATCCCATCTTCAGGTGCAAAATATAATTAGACTATATCTAGACAGACTTTATTATTAATCCACACAGCCTTACACAACATACAACTACATCTTCGTAACAATACGCTTAGAATGTGTGCACCGACGCGACGTCTGTCTAACATGCGTGTACACATACACACAGGAATAAATTTCCTATAAATCGTGTTCCCTTAAAGATCTGTGACTCCTAGAAATGGTAAATGTTTCCGACAGTGGCGTACGGTAGTAACAACACAAATCCCATCGGCTTTCCAGTAGAAATCACACAATAAAGTAAATGCTAAAACGCAACTAAGCTACACATCTAGTGTAACTTCTTGCCGCGTTATCCCGAAGGGTTTGGCATGTGGCGAGTGGAAACTTTTTATTTTTGACAGGTAAGGGGGCCGGCCTAACACCAACCACTTGCGTTAAGG
Organism: Agapetus fuscipes; assembly: GCA_951799405.1. Taxonomy (NCBI): domain Eukaryota; kingdom Metazoa; phylum Arthropoda; class Insecta; order Trichoptera; family Glossosomatidae; genus Agapetus; species Agapetus fuscipes. The sequence goes on along the minus strand of OX637354.1, from coordinate 2,300,688 downwards.
TGGGGGTTTTCCCAATTCCCAAAGGGGGCTTGAACTCATTTATTTTGAAGGCTGAGTAAACCTTCGAAACGGAAAATCATTTCTGACACCCTCGATGGGATTCGAACCCGGATTCACGGCATGGAATACTAGCATTCTGAGCTATCTACCGGACATTTTCTTTATTTTATTTGCAAAGGGAAAAATATGTTAATAGAAAAGGGAAAGATGTTGTTTTTATTTAAAAATGAAAGAAAAAGTGTGATATTTTACTAAAAAAATATATCGTTACCTGAAAGGTAAGGGGCCAACCACTTGCGTTGAAGTGGAGGTTTTCCCAATTCCCAATGGGGGCTGGAACTCATTTCTTTTGAAGGCTGAGTAAACCATTTGCTACTGAATAAGTGGCATATTAAACTAACATGGTTTACTCTGATAAATGCACCTTCTTTCCTATTTTTTACGAGAAAAAACACTAAGAAGTGGGAAAATATTGTAGTTTAGAAGTTCATCATGAGCACTTCCTTATAATTAGTTCACTTACTATGAGAAGTTACACACAATGAAATGTTTTATCCACAATTGCTCAAATCAGTGAATCAGCTCTCAATTTCAATCGAGTTTTACCTTTAAGGTGGCATTTTGCTATTTTCCAAAAAACTGCGTTTTCTCTTAACAAGAAAATGTGATTCTTGACAGTGAAACATCCTTGGTGTACCACTGAAAATCCTTCAGACATGCTCGCACAAATCACTTGATCAGTTGCCGCCAAAAAATGGAAATTTACAACAGAAATATGTAAAAATCCCGTTGAGCAACACAGAAAGAGATACATACATACACACAGAGAGAGAGTGGAAAGATTCCAGAATGAAATAGGAAGGGGGCCCGAAAAAAATTCCAAAATGAAATTGGAAGGGCGACCGATTCCATTTTGGGATTTTTTTTTAATTTAACGTTTCCCGAAGCGCTTTTGAATGATTTTTTTTTTCGAGGCTCCAAACAAAAGATAAGCCTCGCAGAATTACAATAAAATATTTATTGTGTGATTCGAAACGGATCCAGATTCACTTTTTATTCATTCCGATGAATAACAGATACAGGAGGTATCAGATACATGCGTGGAATTGAATGAGTGAAACAATCGGTAGCTTTTATAGCACATTTTTTGTATACAAGGATATTGAGCCACTCACAACACTAGATTAAATCCAATCTAGGGTGCTGATTTACAGAAAAAACATCTATAATCTAAAATACAATAATAATAAATATTTGTAACAATTATGCTATTAGGCGAAAACGTTCGAGCAAAAAATAAAATAAAAAGTGAATTAAAACTTTGTTTTTCCAATTGAATTTAAAAAAAAAACTATAATCTAATTAACATATATGATTCAAATTAAATGCATGCCCATAAGCAAATACAAACTTGTAAATTCTCACTTACACATACTGTAACTGTAACTGTAACTCTGTCACCATTCCGCTAATCTGATCACTCCATACTTTTCTCGGTCGTCCCTTCCCTCTTTTTCTTTTCACACTTTCTTTGTATACACATGCTGCATTGTAATTCGAAAGTACACTTGCAGCATTTCTAAGCGCGAGCTTCAAGTGTCTGCATGTGGCCATGCATTTAATATGAAGTTTTAATGTGAATGTTTTTTGCATCAGGAAAAACTTCGTTTTTTTTATCAATTTAAAAATTACCCTTCACAATATCAATACATAAACTCTTGTTAAATTGAAAAAAAAAATTAATTACAAATCATACAAACCGTTTGATATAGTATAGAAATGCTAATTTATTGTCCCGGATCTAGATTGGAAGCGATTCAGGGTGATGAGTGTTGTGACTGGGGTTGGGACAATTAAGTTTTTTGTCAGTCGAGCGCACACTCACTGATAAAAATACTGGATTGAAATTTATGACAAAAAATGAACAAAGTCCACGATAAGCTGTGCAAAGGATTTCTCTTTTTTTACATTAAATTATGATGGACATAAAAACCAAAGGATTTTCCTAAAGTAACGTTATCTAAAAGGCATTATAATTTTTTGGTTTTAAAAACATAAAAAAATAATATCTATCGTTTTTAAAATCATGTCAAAAATATTTTCATAAAAGCATTGTCCTGTCTCAATAAGCAAGTTGATAATCTATAATCTATAATCTAAGTTGCAAGGATATATTAATTTAAAGCTCTCAGATATATGCCCACAAACCAACAAGTGTAGTTCGCGCTTACAAATGCTGAATGTGTACTTACAAATAAAATCCAACCTCAAATGAACATAAGCCCCACAACTTTTTCCGACCTTCCCTGAAACAGGGGTGACATTGGCAAAGTGAACCATTTTTTACAGTATGGCTGGTCAGCCTTATACCAACCTATAAGTCAAGGAATATGAATAATAAATTACATTTAAATATAAAAAAGAACAAAACCTTACAAAGAAATCTATACAAAAAAAGTCAAAAATTTCCTATGCAAAAAATGTAGCAAATGAATACACCAACATTAGAAATCAGCATTGCAGATTAGCCGCCACTTCTTCCTGTCCTTGCATACTTCTTGATGATGATATATAATCTTAAATCTAAGTTGCAAATATACATATTGACATTTCACGTTCATATTTAATGCATGCCCACAAGCAGGCACATGTAAGTTTGCGCTTACACATGCTGCAAGTGTACATACAAATAAAATCCAAACCTCAAATGAACATACACCATACAACTTTTGTCGACCTTCCCTGACACAGGGGTGACATTGGGAAAGTGAACCATTTCTTACAGTATGGGTGGTCAACCTCATACTAATTTATAAGTCAAGGAATATGGTGATCTATAGATTATAATCTAAAATCTAAATTGCAAATATGTATATATATTGACATTTAACGTTCATATTTGATGCATGCCCACAAGCAGGCACATGTAAGTTTGCGCTTACACATGCTGCATGTGTAGGTACAAACAAAATAAACTTAACCAAAAAATAACATAAACTTTGCAAATCTTGCCGCATTTCCCTGAATCAGGAGTGGCATTGGCAAAGTGAACCTTTTCTTACAGTATGGGTGGTCAGCCTCATGCTAACCTATGAATTAGCCAAAAAACTTGGAACAAGGATCGATAGCTCAGTTGGTAGAGTGCTTGCATTCCATGACGAGAGCTCGTGTTCGTTCATTTAAGGTTTGGATTTTAATTTGCAAGTACACATGCAACATTTGCAAGTGCAAACTTACATGTGCCCGGTTGTTTGCATCGCCCTCGGCAAAAAAAGCCTCACACTACGCTCAGCAGAAATCAGAGCCAAGTCACGCATTGAAGAGCCGATTAGAAGAGTAAACACAGTGTTTGGAGAGCGTGCATTTGCAGTTGCTGGTCTTCTGGCCTGGAACTACCTGCCACATCATGCGAGAGAGCTAGAGGACCATGGAAAGTTCCGAAATGCACTGAAGACAAGCGAATTTCTGGCATCACATGCACAAGCGCCCTTGGAGTGACTACATCACGAAACTGCGCTATAAAGAAGTCACCAACGCACCATCATGAATTTTAAATGCTAATGTATCTTTGCAACTTAGATTATTATAGGTTGAAAAACAGGAAGCTTAGTCTAAATGCGCACTACAAAGGAGCTCCTGCCAACCATTAAGCAGAGAAAGCTTATGTACGAGTACTTCGGTCACATAATGAGAAATGAGAAGTACCGTCTCCTTCACCTTATCATACAGGTTAAGATTGAGGGGAGAAGATCTCAGGGACGCCGAAGGACATTGTGGCTGAAAAACCTGCGACAGTGGTTCGGCAGAAGCACCAAGTCCCTGTTTTGAGCCGCAGCATCTAAAGTGGAAATAGCCATGATGATCGCCGATCTTCGATAGAAGTGGCACAAAAAGAAGAAGAAGGCTAAATGACTTCACCAAAAAACGTCACGTCTTGGAAATCAGTTCGTGAGAAATTCCTTTGAAATCTTTTCTACCTTTCCCCCCCTTGGATCTGTAAATAATGCTTCGATTCTATTTTGTCAGATGTCGTTGGTCCTGCCATTACACGTAAGTGTCCGACTGATTGACTTGTCTCTTGCGCCGACAGGTTAGAACGGCAGAGTGGCAAAACGACACAAGACAGAACGATACATGACAGAACAGCACATGAATGTACGATACATGAAAGAACAACACATGACAGAATGGCACATGACAGAACAACACAATCATGACAGAATGATGCATGAAAGAACAACACAATGACAGTGCATCACATGACCAAACATCACTATAGTAAAACTAAACAGAAAAACATCACTTTGACAAAACAATACAAGGAGAAAACATCACAAATATGCGACTCCTTCGGGGATAATGCGGTAAGAAGTTTCTCTTTATGTGCGGCTTAGTTAGTTTTTTGTAATCTAATAATGATTATCGGGGGCGTTAATTTTTTTGTACAAGCTTTACCAAATAGGATTTACCTAATATATGCATTCCTTGACTTATGGGTTGGTATGAGGCTGACCACCCATACTGTAAAAAATGGTTCACTTTGCCAATGTCACCCCTGTGTCACGGAAGGTCGGCAAACGCTGTAGGGTTTATGTTCATTTGAAGTTTGGATTTTATTACTTGTGGGCATACATTAAATATGAGCGTTAAATGTCAATATACATATATTTGCAACTTAGATATTAGATTATAGATCACCATATTCCTTGACTTATAGGTTGGCATGAAGTTTACCACCCATACTGTAAAAAATGGTCCACTTTTCCAATGTCACCCCTGTGTCAGGGAAGGTCGGCAAAAGTTGTAGGGTTTATGTTCATTTGAAGTTTGGATTTTATTTGTAAGTACACATTCAGCATTTGTAAGCGCGAACTACACGCGTTTGTTTGTGGGCATACATTTGATATGAGCTTCAAATGTTAATTTATCTTTGCAACTTAGATTATAGATTATAGTTTCATTTTCTGATGATACTCGAGTAGGTACCTAAAACGTTTTTTGTCATGCCGTTTATTGTGATTTTCTGTTTTGTGATATACTTTCCGATGTTGTGTATATGTTGTTCTGTTATGTGTCGTTCTGCCATGTGTCGTTTTATCACTGTGTAGTTCTATCATGGAACCATCTCTTGCACCCTTAGAATACAAATTTTCGTCTTAACTCAATAATAACGTTTTACCGAGAAATTGAAATGCTGCATCGGTTTTCATACATTATTTTGGGGAACGCTACGGTTGCAGTTAGACGTAAAGTGTTTTACTTGGGGTTCTGGACATGGAGGAGTGATGGATGATGGAAGGAAGACCTCGTGACCTTGAAACAGATTGTCACAGTCTGGAAAAGAAGAGACACAAAGGATCGAGGAAGAAGAAGAGTATAAAAGAAAGAAAGAATGAGGATGCCAAGTGTAGAAGCCATAATACAAAAATATTATGGAATATTCCTTAATAAAATCTACTCATCGATACCTTATCTCTTTAATAGTGGCGCAACGAAGCTACGCATGTAGTGTAACGCCTTAGTTCTAAGGTCTTCAACCCGCGGCCCTCGGGCCTCATGTGGCCCGCCAGCTAATTTCTTGCGGCCCGCGGCCACCAGAGGCTAAAAAAATAAAATATCGCGCCCGGTGATATGCGATATATACATACGAGTAATATACGACTCGCAATCGTCAGCATTCGAAATGTCACTCTTTCAAACATATGAGTGAAAAAATGCCATAAAATGATTTGATTGTTTGGGAGCACATATGTGTGTGAGCAGCTGTTTTCTCGTATGAAGTATGTGAAATCGACAACATGGTCGAGAATTACAGATGCACATCTGGAAGGTAGTCTGCGGGTTGCAACCACAAAAATGAAAACAAATATTGACAAACTTGTAAAAAATAAAAAATGTCAAAAATCACATTGATTGACTTTAATTAATCAATAAAGATTGGCTTTAATTAATGAACCAATAAAGATTATTGAAATTTGAAATGATGTATGTCTTTTATTTTATTGATAAGGTGGTAAAGTGTTGTGAAAAGTTGTGGCCCTTTGGACGATGTGAAATCGATGTTTGGCCCTTGCACTAAAAAAGGTTGAAGACCCCTGCCTTAGTTCGTGCCTGCGTTCTCCCCGAAGGGATAACAAGTGGCGATTCGGGACCTATTTATTTCTACGGGTAATGGAGCCGGCCTCGCACTTACCACTTCAGTTAAAGTGGAAGTTTCCCAGCTCCCGAGGGGGCTGGTACTCATTTCTTGTGAAATCTGAGTAACCCTAGCCGGTATTTTATAATGGGTTTTAAAATAAACACCGAACGGGAAATCATTTCTGACACCTCCGGTGGGATTCGAACCCTTGCTTTCGGCTTGGAATACAAGCATTCTACCAACTGAACTTTCAACCGGGTTTTTCACGAGCTTTGTCGTCACTTCAATTCTCAAGCAAGTCCCAGTTGCTGTAAGGCTGGGTGAACCTTAAGTGGCTGTTTATTGGTAAAGGTTTATGATTTTTTTAACCCAGCGAAGAGCATATTTGAAAATATAAATGGTAGGTATATCTTGCCGCAGCAACAGATCACGGAAAACATCACTCCAGCATCATCAGCCGGCCGTGGAAGCCTAATACTCTTATTCTATAGTATATTTTTTATGCTTCGCCGGAATTCGAATCTACAACTTTCCATTAACGAGTCCAAAGTGCTACCAAACGACTACGCACTGGTCGTAGATAGACTTCTTTTATATTAAAAAATAACAAAAATAAAAAAATAATAAATGAAATCAGTGATTGACAAGAAGAACAAGAGATTTTTAAAATCAAACCAGAGAGTAATCTTCAATAAACCCACTTAATAAAAATCCATGATTTGGCCAGCGCTGTTTTCACGCGAATCACACCTCAAGAGCCTTCAATTTTAGTGAACTGAGTGACGGGGGAGGTTGAGAGAAACTTTTTTCCAGTCTCGGAGTATGAAAATGATTTATAAATTGCTGGAATGCCCTTGTTGGGTGACCCGGCTCAGAGCGCGGTTTTTAGCGCTTGACATGAAAGCACCCCCTCTCCTGTTTGGGGGGTGGACTCCCCTTTACACCCACCACCCACCCACCCCCCCGTTAAGGGAAAAATCAAATAAATTCTTCATCTCCCGACAGAGGGGCACTAAACACCCGCAGGCCGGGGAGAGAGAATTAGAGTCCGGTCAACGTAATAAGGGATAGTCTAATATAATCTAATCTAATCTAGATTAATTAGATTCATCAGATTAATTAGATTAATCTAATTAGATTCCCTATGTTTCACCAATATTGCAATAACTTGTTTTTTATTTTGTTATTATTATTATTTTTATTTAACTAACACATTTTATTTTTATTGTATTAAAATTTTTATTTCATTATACCTAACAATAATGCATTTTTGAATCTTACATTTGTGTTTAAAAAAAAAAATTATCTATGAATTTTGTTTTTGTTTTGGAAAAAAATTGTTTTGAAAATTATTTTATAAAAATATATTTGTAACTATTCTGCTCCCGAAGATGCCTCATTAGGCGAAAATATTCGAGCAAAAAAGAAATAAATAAGTGAATTAAAACTTTGTTTCCATTTAAAAATTTTAAATAATTAATCTAATCTAAGTTGCAAAATATAAGTAGAGATCATCCACATTACATCGCACGCATGAATCATAAAGAGCAATAACTCAAAAAATAAGAGTGTTGGGAAATCACGTTTGAAGTTCATACAACCAGTACAACTTGTATGGGATGAAAAAGGCGACCGATGTTTTATCTCGGTCATTTTCGTCCAAATTGAACGGCTGTCGCATTCTACCTATTCTTCTCGCATTGTTCTTGCGTTTTATTACAAAATCTCGATATTCCCAATTTTTTAGTTATTGCTCTTTATTATTAAGCGTGCGACATGCACTTTCACAAAACAGACATATACAAGTTCGCGCTTAAACATGCCGCATGTAGTCCTACAATATAAAAACCCGAATCTCAAATGAACATACACCCTGAAACTCCTGCCGACCTTCCCTGAAACAGGGGTGACATTGGCAAAGTGAACCACTTTCTACAGCATGGGTGATCAGCCGCATACTAACCTATAAGTCTAGGAATGTGAATGACTTTTGACATTTTTGACGTTTTTCTTTAATTTGCGGTCGAATGCAGTTCGAATCATGTTCGAATGACTTTTTTTTTAATTCGCGGTCGATAAGTTAAGGCAGTTCGATAGCTCAGTTGGTAGAATGCTTGCATTTCATGCCGAGAGCAAGGGTTCGAATTCAACCAAGGATGTCAGAAAAGATCTCCCATTTCGGTGATTATTCTATAAAATGAAATTCCGGCAAGGTTTACTCAGTTTAGTAACATTCAATATTTTCTGCAATCATTATCAGTAATTATGTGTATTTATGTGTACTTTTTAGTGCTAATCTAATCTAATCTAATCTAAGCTGCAAAGATATATATCATTTAAGTTTTATATTAAATGCATTCCCACAAGCAGATATGTATAATTTCGCGCTAACACATGCCGCATGTGGACCTACAATATAAAAACCCAATCTCAAATGAACATAAGCCTTGCAACTCTTGCCGTCCTTCCCTGAAACAGAGGTGACATTGGCAAAGTGAACCAATTTTTACATTATGGGTGGTCAGCCGCATAACAACCTATAAGTCAAGGAAGTGCAATTTTCTGAAATATTTTTTTTTTTAGTGTTTGTCTTTGACCCGCTAAATGCAGTTACTTAGAAGAAACGCTGGTCATCGGGAATTTACCAAGGGTGACGTCACGTAGCCGAGAGATATTTTGCATGTTCAGACCTCATTGGCGACAAGGGTTGATGGAGAGGGACAGGTGGAGGCAGCTCTTTATAAAAGGCCATGGACCCACACTAATTTATGCGCCAATGATATTCATATTGATGATGACTGTAAAATATATCCTCCTCTATACTGTTTTATTCATTTATAAAAAGGAGAGCATTTGGAAAGAATGAGTGATGAAAGATTGACGAAGAAAGTATATGTTGCTAGAATAGATGGATGTCGTGGTAGAGGAAGACCGAGAAAAGTATGGAAGGATCAAATCTCTGAAATAGCGAATGAATGGGATATCCAGAGTCATAATAAAAGGAGGACTTGTATGAAAAAGGTTATGACTCTGGATGGAATGAAAGAAGTATGCAAGGACAGGAAGAAGTGGCGGCTAATCTGCAATGTTGATTTCTAATGTTGGTGTATTCATTTGCTACATTTTTTGCATAGGAAATTTTTGACTTTTTTTGTATAGATTTCTCTGTAAGGTTTTGTTCTTTTTTATATTTAAATGTAATTTATTATTCATATTCCTTGACTTATAGGTTGGTATGAGGCTGACCACCCATACTGTAAAAAATGGTTCACTTTGCCAATGTCACCCCTGTTTCAGGGAAGGTCGGCAAAAGTTGTGGGGCTTATGTTCATTTGAGGTTTGGATTTTATTTGTAAGTACAATTCAGCATTTGTAAGCGCGAACTACACTTGTTGGTTTGTGGGCATACATCTGAGAGCTTTAAATGAATATATCCTTGCAACTTAGATTATAGATTATAGATAGATAGAGGGTGCATGAAAAAGTTTATGACTCTGAATGAAATGAAAGAAGTCCTCCCCAAAACACAAGCTATGCTTACTTTGGGGAGTATTTATTGTAATTAGATTTTTAAAATTTATTTTTATTGTAATATTTTGTACGTATTGATAAAAACAGTAAAGACCTTATGAATTATGAATATGAATGTAAGTAATAAATGATGGTTGATTTGCAATGTTGGTGGCTTTGGCATAAATTTCAAGTTAAATTTTTATTTTACTTTTTATTTGATTTCTATGTTGTTTCATAAGGCATATTTTGTAAATCATTTATAATTTTTTGTGCTCCTTGACTGATAGGTTGGTATGAGGCTGACCTCTCGTGCTGTAAAAATTGGTTCACTTTTGCCAATACGGTTTCAGGAAAAGGCGATACGAGTTGCAAGGTTTTTGTTCATACGAGGTTTTCTTTATTTGTATGCACACAAGCATAATGTGTAGGCGCGAACCTATATGTGACTATATTTTTTATGGTTTGTGTATTAACACTGTGAAAATTCATGTTTTTTCGATTGTTATATAAATAAATAACACCTTATTAACTTTAAAACACTGTTTATATTTCACAAAAATATCATAAATTTAACACTTAAGGCCCACAAACAGTCACTATATGTGACTGTTTGTGGGCATGCATTTAATATGGGCCTTAAGTGTTAACATATCTTTGCAACTTAGATTGTAGATTGTATAGATGGTGATACTGGTGATTGTAAAATATATCGGATCCTTGGTCTTTTTGTGATATCGGGCTTTATTACTTAAAATATTCTATTAATAATCACAAACAGCTACCGAGTTACATTTGCCATCCTCTAACAGGCTGCGAGTCGACACAATATAACGCTGGTACCTTGCAGCGCCTGTATAGCCTGATTGATTGGACTCGGACGAAGGTAAAAAATATAATAATGTATAAGCGCGAACCTGCCTGTGCAGGAATGCCATCGTCTCCATTAAATTTTCAGCGAAATTGGACTTATTACTTTTTAATATCACGTCGCCCGAATAATGGCAGGGACTATCCGGAATTTGATTCAAAACGAAGAATTACCAAGCCAAAATATCCTTTAAGCTATACTGACATAAAAGCACTTTTAGAATACATAAAAATGAATTACTTATATCAATTTGTACAGATAAAAATGTCTAACAATTCACATTTTTTGTCTCATTAATTTTTAACACAAAACTGAACCGTGTTCTATTTGTAACCTTTTGAGGTTTTTTTGAGCGATAAGCATTTTCAAGGCTGATTATCAAAGCGACGCGGTGGCCTTCGCGTTCACTTACGTTAACAATCCACCACCGCATCACTTTGATAAGCAGCCTTGATAATGCTCCATGCTCTTGAACGCGAAGGTTAGTTTCAGTTGAGATTTCGCGAAATGACTTTACCAATGTCACCCCTGTTTCAGGGAAGATCAGCAAGAGTTTCAGGGCATATGTTCATTTGAAATTGGGTTTTTATATTGTAAGTCCACATGCGGTATGTTTAAGCGTGAACTTATACGTGTCTGCTTGTGGGAATGCATTAAATATCTCTAAATATTTTTTCGTGGTGACAATGCTTAAGTTATAATATTTTGTTCAAACTTTATAATAAAGATGAAGAAATAATAAACATGCTTGATTTTTTTCATTACTGTAACTATTTTGCTAAGACCATGAAGTGTAAGAAACAAAAACGGCAGATTTAGGTTATAAAGGCGCCTTAAGAGATAGAGTTAAGAAGGAATGAGTGAAAGACAACTGCAAGTTGAAAGAGGGTGTGAAATAATGTTACAGTTGAACGTGTAGAAAGATTGGATCATGAAAGAATGTAAGAGAAATAAATTGATAACGCCCTCAAATGAAATCCTGATGTAAATTAATTTTACATATTCAATCCCATTTCTATATCGTTAATAAACACGAACAATCATGATTAATAAATAAATTAATAATTAACGAGTCAATGATTAACATAAATTCATTAATCGCGGTCGGTATATTGTATTAATTAACCAAATTGTTTTGTAATTAAAAATGCAAATACCGGTACGGTTTACCTAATCATCAATTAAGCGAGAGGAATTCATGAATGGGAAATATTTTTAGATGAAAATTTATTCTGATTAAAAAAGGATAGATTATTATAATTAACGAAAAATTCTAGTTTTTTTTTAAAGTTATTATTTTATGATAAATACATAGAAGTGAAAGAAACCTAACAATATCTAAAGTGACGTTTTAATTTTAAAAAAAATAGGAGAAATACTTTTTTCTAAAAAGTGTTTTTCTGTATTTTTTTTTTAATGGATTTGTGAAGAGGAATGCAATTCACTAAACCAATTCTATCTGGCCATAAACAGGTATTAATATCATCAATTAATAATTCATTATCGTTTATATTAATGAATTATTAATTAATAATTACCCAATAACATCTGTTGAACCAGGGTCAAAGTTAAAGTCAAGTGACCCAAGCGGGAATCGAGCCAACGTTATTCTATTCCAAATACGCTAGAAAGATCAGCCTCTTGGCCCACTCGGCCATAACACAGACTATTTTGGTTTTATTTTTGGTTTAAGTAAACATTGAAACGAAAAAATATATTTTTTGGCAGACTTGGTGGGATTCGAACCCGAGCTCTCGGCATGGAGTGCAAGCACTCTACCAACTGAGCTTTCGACCGGATTCATGTAAATTATAAAAAAAATATGTTTTTTTCCATTTGCCTTTCAAAATTCATAATTTTCAATTGACAGCGATTGCCCCACTTTAACTGAATTTTTTGGTGTAAAAGGCCGGCCCGCGTACCTGTAAAAATAAATTGGTTCCACTTGCCAAGTGACACCTCTTCCGGGAACACAGTTAATAAAAAAGTTGCACTAAATCTGTAGGCTGTTTTGAAAGAGCGAGAAAGTCACTCGCCACATGCAAAGCCCTTCGGGGACAACGCGGCAAGAAGTTACACTATATTGGTAGCTTAGTTGCGTTACGTTTTTACCAAAATAGCTCATTGGAAGCAATATCTTTAAATTCTAAAATAATAAATGGATTTCCTCGCTGTCATATTAAAAAAAAACTGACAAAATCGTCATTTGAATTTTATTTTCCGGAAAATATTTTGAAATTCTTGAAGGCAATGCCATTCTGTCATGTCGCAGCTTGTGATTCAGAGACGTAATAAATCCGTGTTGGTGTCCCGTTGAAGTCTTGATTAAATAAGTTTGTGGAGAAAGTTAGTGGAGACGTCAAGACTTTGAGATAACTGTGAATAACGACGCATTATCTCGCTGTTTACTTGAAACTCATTGTAGAGTCAGACGGCAGAGCCACCTATTGCACAAAAGCTATGAACTTGTAGTCCGCAAACAGAGTAGGCCGGTTTTGTAAAAAAAAATACCAGTCCAAAAATTGATTTGAATTTTACTGAAAATTTCCTTTAACCCATACATATACGCAAGCTGCATATATAGTGCAATCTCTTAGCGCGCTTTCCTCGAAATAATCGTAGTGGCAAGATATAGGTTGGTATGAGGCTAACCACCCATGATATAAAAAATGGTTCACTTTGCCAATGTCACCCTTATTTCAGAGAAAGTCGGCAAGAGTTGCAGGGCTTATGTCCATTTGAGATTGGGTTTTTATATTGTAGATCCACATGCGGCATGTGTTAGCGCGAAATTATACATGACTGCTTGTGGGAATGCGTTTAATATTAATCTTAAATAATATATATCTTTGCAGCTTAGATTTAGCTTAGATATCCTATTCATTCGCTATTTCAGAAATTTGTTCCATCCATACTTTTCTCGGTCTTCCTCTACCACGACATCCATCTATTCTTGCAACATATACATACTTCGTCAGTCTTTTATCACTCATTCTCTCCATATGCCCGAACCATCTTAACAAACTTCTTTTAATCTTTACTTTCACACTTTCCCTTACACCACATTCTTCTCTTACAAAATTATTCCTCACCCTGTCACTTTGTTTTTTTCCAATCATACTTCTTAGGATAGTCCATTTCTACTGTATGGACTTTACTAATTTCCCTTTCACTCACCGTCCAGGCACATCAAGGTGGGCACTAGGGCACTTCATCTTATCCCATAATCAGTGCATCAAATTATCTTAGGGGCCGTCCATAAATTACGTCATCGATTTTGCCCGTCTTTCGACCCCCCCCTCCCCCCCCCTTACAATCATCCTATAGTCATTATGTAATGACCCCCCCCCCCCTCTTGCTGTAATAATGGATTAGCTTAATAATTAATAATGTTATGTATCTTACATTATATTATGTATATTTTGTAGAAATTGGTATTTACAAGAACGACGTCACTTTTGGTACTCGAAGATCATTTGCCATCATCCGCAGACCAGACTCCCCCCCCTTAATGCGAATGACGTAATATATGGACAGCCCCTTTACAGCATTGCCATTTATCTATCACCACCAGCTTTCATCTAAAGGCTGCCTACGCTTTCAGATACGAAGCTATGAGATTATAGAGTTTGTGTAAGAAAGTGTATGGAACGTTATAATTGTCTGAGAGTACAAATATTTGATATCAGCTGTACCCAAGTATAATGCATAACATTTAAACTCCACCGAAACGTTTATCAAAAATGTATGGAAAAACTAAACTCTCACCATAAGCGCTATTTTCGTTTTGAATCTTTTTTTTTTGGTTCAATCAGCAGGTCCAGATTAAGGGCGGTTCGAGCGGTGGGACCTAATCATGGCTGGAAGTCTCATCACCACGGTAATTCTTCACTACCGAATATCGGTAATATTTGTTTGTGCATTTGTAAGATTGATCATCTGTTCACTTGCGGTCATCTTGAATTGACAGGTCTTCATACAAATATTACCGATATTCGGTAGGTAAGAATTACCGTGATAATTAGACTTCCAGCCCTAGGCTAGAAGTTTCATGTCTTTGGACTGGTCCGTAGTCTAGTGGTAACGCTTCGGACTAGTAAATGGAAGGTTGTGGGTTCGAATCCCAGCGGAGCACAAAAAATATATAATTTGTATTTTCAAATATGCTCTTCGTCGGGTTGAAAGATTTAAATCCCTTTACTAAAGGTCCATCCAGCCTTATAATAACAGACTCTTGCTTGAGAATTGGCGCTTTCTATAGCGATGACCAAGAGGGATCTTGACGTGTGATTCACACAAAACAGCGCTCATCAAATAAATAATCCTAATATTATTATTACCTCTTGCGTTGTGAATACAAATAGGGATTCATTTTCAGAAAGGAGCGGCCAAAAAGGGTCACCGAGCTGTGCTCCGCACCAGGGCCCCTAGAGGACTTAATCCGGACCTGGTTTAACGTTCCGTTGGAGTTTTAACGTCAAGTTGTATATTTGGAGTATCAGCATATAAAAGGGGGCTGGAACCGAAAACAACTTGTAACAAGTCAGACGATAACGTAACAAAGATATGTTTTTTTTTTTTTATTTCTGTAATAGAGATCTATCTATTCTGTCTTTCTAGACAGAATAGATATAAAATTTACTAATAAAAGCTCATCCGAGCGTAAAAAAAATAATTTAGTTTTATTAATTTATTTTTATTACCCTCTCTAATATTTCAATTTTATTTTTGTTAATTAATTAAAGTATCTACGGCTGATATTTGCTATACTAACACTAACGCTACTAAGGTGCACATATAGTATAACTTATTGCTGCGTTTTCCCGAAGGTGGTAGGGGAATTAATTTATTTTTACAGGCAAGGGGGCCGGCCTTACGCCAACCACTTTCGTTGAAGTTGGGGTTTCCCAGCTCCCGAGGTTACTGGTAATCATTTCTTGTGAACGATGAGTAAACCTTGCCAGTATTTTATTTTTGGCTTGACAATAAACAGTGAAAGTAGAACTCATTTCGGACTCCCTCGGTGGGATAGAAGCCTTGCTCTCGGCATGGAATGCAAGCACTCCACTAACTGAGCTATCGACCGGACTTTTTACGAGTTTCGTCATCAAAGCGCCAATTCTCAAGCAAAGCCCAGTTGATTTAAGACTGGAAGGATCTTTAGTGGCCGGTATTTGGTAAAGGTATATGAATTCTTCAACAAAGCGATGAGCATATTTGAAAATACGAAGATTCGTACCCGCGACCTTTCATTTACGAGTCCGAAGTGTTACTACTAGACTAAGGACCGGTCTAAGTTATTTACATATATATCGCATGGATCGCTATTCTAAAAACCAATCACAAGGCCCATCAATAATTTATCACACACTTTCTCGAAGGGAAGGTTTTAATAACATGATATTGGTGGCCCATCTAGAGGTCCACAATAAAGTCAGGAAGTACAAGACGTCGTGTAAGAGCGTGTAAGAGTGGACATGAAATAAGGTCGTTTAAATTTACGGTCTATGGCGACAAGAAAAGCGAACCTGCTACGAAATTTTTCAGAAAATCTTAAAGATAAAAGTTGTATGTAATTATCTATACTTAACTTTTACTTTACTTTCTTCGGTTCATAAGCCTTAAAGGCTCAGGGCCTCCCGCACCACAATCCTCCAGGACTCTCTGTCTTGTGCTGCTTCCCTCCATGGTCCCCTCACTCCCAGAACTTCGGCGTCGGCTTCAACGTTGTCTGCCCACGCATCCTGGGAAGTCCGAGTGGTCTAACACCTGAGGGGACACCATCCAAGACTGTTCTAATGATCCTGGAGTCCTCTGCATGTGCTGCATGTCCGGCCCACTGGAGTCTTCTTGATTTCATTACCGACACTATGTTTGGATCTTGAAACACATGTACATAATTATTAAACACAAATGTAATTTTCTATAATCAATTGAAATCAAACTGAATTAATGATAATTAAATCCTCTGTAATTTTGTTCCTAAGCTTACAGGATAGGGTGATATGAGTCTGACCGACCATACTGCAGAAAATAGATCACTTTGCCAATTTCACCCCTGTTTCAGGGAAGGTCGCCAAGAGTTGTAGGGTTTTTGTTCATTTGAGATTTGGGTCATTATTTCGGATATGAACATGCCCATGCTGTAAAAATGGTTCACTTTGCCAATGTCACCCCTGTCTTAGGAAAATACGGCAAGATTTGCAGGGTGTATTTGAGATTTGGTTTTTATGTTGCAGGTTCACATGCGGCATATGCAAACGCGAACTTGTACGTGTCTGGTTGTGAAAATGCATGTAATGTGAATCTCCTATGTAACATATCTTTGCAACTTAGATTAGATTAGATTATGTTAGATTAGTAACAAAAAAATTATGTTAGGTAGTAATTAGTAACAACAAAAGATAGCATAACCTATCTATCTGAGAAACCAGTGTTAGCGTCATTTGCCACTTATTCAGTTAAACTTTAAGGTTTGAAATTAATTTGTAACAAAAAATCATAGTTTTGTCGTGTTTTTAGGGTTCTAATGTTTTTAAGATTTAAATATTGGTCTTCTTGATTAAAACTGCCGGAGATTTATTTTAAAGTAATTTATTTTGTTCACAATTTATTTTACAATTCACGTAGATAGTTCACTTTCGCTGTCTTGGCCTGTAAAGGCTACTAGTACTTGGAGACTGACTCACCTGCAGGCGATTTGCGCCTTTTATAGCTATGTCTATCAAACTTTCTAAAACTTAATTTCGTCTGGAAACGTCTATGATATTCCAAAAGCTTCGAATACAATTATTACTTACATAATATTTCCTTACTCTAGGTAATTAATAATAATTCATCCTACAGCTAGAATCTATAAGCACCTACCCTATTTATTTTGTTTATACCTACTTTTTACATAACAATATGCATTTGTAATAAATAAAATTATTATATGGATATTTGTTAGCTCTGCAGAACATGCTGAGTACTTTTTTGGTATATCTAATTTCTACCTTTTTTTCTAGAGCTTTTTTCAGGAGTCAGTGACTAGCTCTCGGTCTAAAATCAAAAGCTGCCCGTATAAAGTTATATTAAAAGTACCTAGTCGAGGAAATAGAGATTGATTTTTTTATACACATCCATGAAAGCTTAATACCAGTGAGTTATAGACTTTTTATATCACCGTCATATTAATGCGTGTTTGTCGTATCTCCAACAGAGGTAATTTCACATCTTCTTCTTCTTCGTATCAGCTTCACACACACCGTATTGGCCCAGTAACGAGCAATGTCTATTGTCTACAGCTCTTTGGTTTCCCGCAAAGAGATCATCCATGGAGCAGCTTGTCGGACAGGAGGGACAACACCGCAGGTGCTCCATAGTTTGCTGAGCTCCACACTCACATAGTGTAGAGTCCTCCCGTCCCAGAAGTCCCCAGGTCAGCATGTTGGCCCGGGCTCTTCCAACATTGGTCCTCAATCTCAATTTCACATGAGCAATGTTTGTATGTGTACTGGAACAATGTGTATTATGAAAACTGGAAATGGATTTAAAAAATATTTCAAACAAGTCTCACATTGACCGGTCCGTAGCTCAGTGGTAACACTGCGAACTCTGAATGGGAAGGTTGTGGGTTCGAATCCCGGCGGAGCACAAAAGCATCCCATTTAATTTTTCAAGTTTGCTCTTCGCTGGGTTGAAAAACTCATAAACCTTTACCAATGACCGGTCACCAAAGGTCCATCCAGCCTTACAGCAACTGGGTCTTGCTTGAGTATTGGCGCTTTGTAGCGACGACCAAACTCGTACACATCTGCGGCAGTACAACAAGTGTCATAGACCCCTAGAGTCTCTAGAATCTAGGGAGTCTCACGAACAGGATTTCTTAAAAAAAAAAATTGCGTCTTTATCGTGTTTTTCTATGGTCAAATTGTGAAAAATGTGTTTCTTAAGACAATTTCATTGAGAGGTCATCTTTGAATCGAATGGTGGATAAGCCAAACAAGCACTGGGGGGACGCCACGCCTGCGTATATTTTATGAGGGCTTTGCTAACAAAAAATTGGATCTCTTCATATTTTGCCATATCGCATCAATATGGTTATTGCAGATTTTCTTTTCATCTCAAATCCCATAGATGGCGACTTTTTCATCTGAAATTCTAAAGATTGATTTTTTGATCAAAGCTGTAGATCCATTTGAAATTTTAGCAATCTCCCATCATACAAGTCAAAAAAGACCGGCCAGAAATCCGGTATTTGAGTCGTTTACAACCAAAATATATATTTTTAAAGGCACCATATGAACGAATGATGAAAGGATAATATGTTGCAAGAATAGATGGATGTCGTGGTAGAGGAAGACCAATAAAATTATGGATGGATCAAATTTCTGAAAAAGCGAATGAATGGGATACGCAACGCAACACAAAACGCAACTAAACTACACATATAGTGTAACTTCTTGCCGCGTTATCCCGAAGGGGTCGCATGTGGCGAGTTGAACCAATTTACTTTTACAGGTAAGAGGGCCGGTCCAACCACAACCACTTCAGTTGAAGTGGGGGTTTCCTAGCTCCCGAGGGGCTTGTCCTTATTTCTTGTGAAGCCTGAGTAAGCCTTGCCGGCATTTTATTTGGTGTTTGAAATAAACACCGAAACGGGAAATCATTTCTGACACCCTCGGTGGGATTCGAATCCAAGCTCTCGACATGGAATACAAGCACTCTACCAACTGAGCTATCGACTCGAAACACAAATGTGTCGTTTGTCCGCCGGGAAAAAAAGTTATAAAGTCTATTCTAAAAAAAAAATTCAATAATAAAAAAAAAACAATAAAGCTAAAAATGAGATGCAATATAAAAATTACAGGGCTCATTTGTCTGTGTAACTAGGGGTAATAAAACAAGCTAGGGGGGGTATGTGAGGGTGCGGGCATTCCTTCCACACACAAATCCCTAAGAATGTTATTTTTATTAATAAACAACCCCTAGTCTTTCACTCAAATATTTTTATTGTGCTTAAATTGTTAGATTTTTTTTTGTAATAAAATATTCAGCTTTATTTTCAGACTGTTAGGGTACAAAACAATGTTTGTTTATTCCCTTTCTTACGTAAAAATAAACACGAAAGAACTAGTGAAATGTATGTATATTTTTTTAAATTTCAAATTGATTATTATAACAACACAAAAATGCTTCTAAATCTAAGCTGCAAAGATATGTATCATTTGATTTCATATTAAATGCATTCCCACAAGCAGACACGCATTATTTCGCGCTTACACATGCCGCATGTGGACCTACAACATAAAAACCCAATCTCAAATGAACATAAGCCCTGCAACTTTTGCCGACCTCCCTGAAGCAGAGGTGACATTGGCAAAGTGAACCATTTTTTGCAGTTTGGGTGGTCAGCCGCATACCAACCTATCAGTCAAGGAAGCAAGCAATATAAGCAAGCAATATTAAGAATAATTATTTTAGTATCTAATACTCTGTAGGTATATTTGAATTTATTGTTCAAATTTTCACATATCCATTGCGATAGCGAAACTATCATAATTTCCCAAAACTATTGTGACCCATTTCTTAACACTTCGACAATGGGGAAAGCGAGAGGTTTGCGTCTTAGCTTAGCTCCAGGCGCATTTTAGTATTTCGCATCTTTCACAGATGTCAGCTTTCAAATATCACGAGTATAAAACGAATGCACAAAGCCATCTGTATTGTGTAAATCTAAAAAAATATGGAATATACAACGGCACTCTTAGTGAGTGATTTACTTTTCATACATTTTTTCGATTTACGCATTCGAGGGGATTTTACAGAATTGTGTTATGTGACTTATTGGCTGGCATGCGGCTGACCACCCATGCTGTAAAAATGGTTAACTTTGCCAATGTCACCCCTGTTTCAGGAAAGGACGGCAGGTATGCCCATTTGAGATTTGGGTTTTAATGTTGTAGGTTCACGTGCGGCATGTCTGCTTGTGAGAATGCATATAATGTGAATCTCCAATGTAAAATATCTTTGCAACTTAGATTAGATTAGATTAGTGTAGGTAAACATATAAAATAAATATTTAATTCTGCTCCATTTATTGCGAAGCATAAATTTCTTCCACTCTTGGGCATAGACCTCTTTCATCTCCATGCATATATTTCTTTTTGTATTCTACTTTTAGAAAGCACATGACTTTTTTTAACACAATTCCTTGACTTATAGGTTGGTATGAGGCTGACCACCCGTGCTGTAAACAATGGTTCACGTTTCCGTTTCAGGGAATGAATTGCAAGGCTTATGTTCATTTGAGGTTTGCTTTTTGAATTGTACCTAATTACCAATTAGGTACACATGCAGAATTTGTAAACGCAAACTTAAGTAATGTAAAGTTTACGGAAAATATTAAAAAGTGATTTCTCCCAAAATCTGCCGTTCTAAAGTTTTGCAACTTGTACTAAGGGTACTGTTTGTGGGCATGGGGGGGGGGGGAGTCTGGTCTGCGGATGATGGCAAATGATGTACTAGTACCAAAAGTGACGTCGTTCTTGTAAATACCAATTTCTTCAAAATATTCAAAATATTATGTAAGTAATATAACATTATTAATTATTAAGCTCATCCATTATTTCAGCAAGAGGGGGAGGGGGGATCATTAGATAATGACTATAGGATGATTGTAGGGGGGGAGGGGGGTCGAAAATCGGCCAAAATCGATGACGTAATTTATGGATGGCCCCCATGCATTCAGTATGAATTTTAAATGTTGAGTATATCTTTGCAACTTACATTATACTCGTAAATTATAGATAGAAGTGTTCAAGGTAGTCCAGAATTTGTTGGTAAGGAGAGGCCAAGCCTAGTTGGGAGGGAAGTCGAAGGTTGAAAGCTTGGAAATATGTTTGCGGGCGTCTCCAATACAAACCACTATAGAAAACAAGATTCCTTATATGGGGGAATGTGAATAAAACAAAATATAAATGAAATAGCTATTATAAAGGCTGCCCAGTAAGGCACTATTCAAAAAACCTCACTTCGTTTACAGGCAATTAAAATAAATACATAATCATTATTTTATTGAAAATGTAAAAAAAAAAAAACAGCTGATAGAAAGGTAGATCATCATCATCATCTTCTAAAGGCAGCGCCTTGTTGTGTCAGCCATTTGTCTCTGTCTGTTGCCATCCTCTTGAGATGCGAATAGGAGGAGACATCCATGAGCCGCTTCACATCCTTGAAGTATGAAGTTCTTGGGCGACCTCTTGTTCGTCTTCCAAAGATTTGTCCTTGGAAGATGTTGTTAAGAAAGGTGCTGTGTCTAATCAAGTGCCCTATTAGCTTGGCTTTCCTTTTCAAAATATGATATTTATAAGCCCTCTTCTCTCTTCTACGTCCCGCAGCACAACGACTGGATTCTGGACATTTTTCTCCAAATCCACATCTCGAATGCCTACAAGCGATACTTTTTTACTTTCTTCGGCTCACAAGCCTTGAAGGCTCAGGGCCTCCCGCACCACAATCCTCCAGGACTCTCTATCTTGTGCAGCTTCCCTCCACGGTCCCCTCACTCCCAGAACTTCGGCATCGGCTTCAACGTTGTCTGCCCACCGCATCCTGGGACGTCCGAGTGGTCTAACACCTGAGGAGGCACCATCCAAGACTGTTCTGATGATCCTGGAGTCCTCTGCACGTGCTACATTTCCGGCCCACTGGAGTCTTCTTGATTTCATTCCGGACACTATGTTTGCATCTTGAAACACGGACATCAGCTCCGCGTTGGTCCGGATACGCCACCTGTCATCTTCAAATACAGGTCCGAGAATGCGACGAAGCATTTTGTTCTCAAAGACCTGGAGAGATTTTTCTTGTTTTTGAGTCAGACTCCAGGCTTCGCATCCGTACAACACAACTGGCCGAACAATGGAATTGTAGATCTTGAATTTTGTGGAGCGGGATAGCCATTTTGAGCACAATAGCCCTCTAAGGCCAAAAAAAGCATTATTGCTCGAGTGAATTCGGGCATGTAGGTAATTCTGAGGATAGGATATTTTTGCCATTTATAAGGGTACCCAAGTATTACCTGCAGGCGATCTTTTTCATATTTCTGGATGGTCCTAAATAAAGAATCTAGGGAGTCTCCCGCACAGGATTTCTTAAAAAAATAAATAAATAAATAAAAGATGTCCGTTCATCCTACTTACTGTTTATTTTCCAAGTAGGCCCATAATCTAGTGGTTAACGCTTCGGACTCGCAATCGGAAGAAAATTACACAAAATTTATTTTTTTAAATTCTCCTCGTTACGAATGAATGGAGGGAGGAAAAAATGTATGTTGAAAGAGGATGTGAAAGTTAAGGTACAAAATAATACTGTAAGTCATAAGATGGTTTGTGCATGTGGAAGGAATGAATGATGATGGACTTACAAAGTATACATACAGAAAGTGTGAAAGGAAAAAGAGGTAAGGGACCACCGAGAAAAGTATGGAGCCATCAGATTGAGGAGATTGGATGTTCAAACTACAAAGTGAGCGTAAAAGAAGAAAATGCATGAAAAATGTAATGGATATGAATGACTTTAAAGTAATGTAACGAGATGAATTTGTTTGTTTGGTGGAATGGAACATTAGATTTGAATTTGAATAAAAAACGAAAACAAAAGAATGCAGAAAGAAAGAAAAAAGCTTCCCTGGCGGGAGAGCCACAAGCATGTGAATTTTGGTTATATGTAATCAATTTTGCTGTGGTAAATATAATAATATATACATTGTGATTGTGGATAAATAAATTATTATGTATATATTGTGATTGTGGATAAATAAAAGTGTTTATAAAGTTTTGGTTCATTATCCTCTTTTGTAAGTGATATGATTCCTGGCGCTATGCACTCAAGCAAAGTCATGATTCTTCAGAGCACGGCCAAACACAACATTGAAGATCCTTATAAAATAAAGTAAGAAAAACCCTCAAAAAATGGAAGTAGCTCTGCAAAGGGATCTGGCCACCCCTAGCGGAATGGTGACAGAGTTACAGTTACTGTAACACTGATCTTTAATTTGCGACTTAGATTAAATAAATATAAATATTGTTGCTCTCTTTACTCTAGATTCTGAAAAACTTAGAAGTACGTATAAGAGTTAATATTATGCACATTTAGTATCAGCCTTACGGTTTGTATATAGTTCAATTATTATAAGCAGGCCTGGATTACCCCTCTAGGGGCCCTGGTGCGGAGAAAAGCTCGGGGCCCCCATACCTCCCCCTTGAAATTCCCCTTCTCATTCATACAAAAATCGCTACGAAATTGTTGCTGGAATGGTCAAGGGAATAAGGCGTTGGCGCTCGAATTTGCGTTATTGACACTAACGCCGCTTCGAACCTAGCCTGCGTTATGCTATATCGACGATAACTTTGACTCTGCTTCACAAGATCACCCCCCTTAGTGCTTGATTGGCTTATCTATTGGCAAACATGACTTTTAAAGGAAATTGTCTTGAAAATCACATTCAAGCACATAAAACACGATAGAGCTGTTTTTAATACCTATATTCAAAACCAATTTCTAGCATTCATGAGACACATTGGTCCAGTACACATACAAGCATTGCGCGTGTGAAATTACCTCTGTTGGAGATAAGACAAGCACGCACTAAGTGGACGAGATGTCATTGGATAGTTATCAATAAGTAATTAAAAAAAAAAGTATTATCAATTCATAATTTTACAACCTGTTTCTGTCCAAGTAAAATAGTGAAGAAGTGGTCGGCGTAAGACCGGCACCCTTATCTGTAAAAATAAATAGGTTCCACACAGTGGCGTGACTATCATACAAGCTAAAAAGCTAAGCATGCCTACCCTCAGAAATGCAAATAATGAATATTTTTGAGTAGATTACAGACATTTAAAGTCATTCGTCTTTTTAAATTTCCCCCCATCAAAAGTCGTGCTGCTGCCATCTGTGTGTGGCAGTAGGTTATTATTATTAGGCATTGATGAAGTTAACTCTGTTACGCAACCGTTATTGAGAAATGTATCCCTGGCTTTGTTTAACGTATGAAAAAAGCTTGATCTCTGTAAGCTTGTATGAATATAGTCGGTTAAGCTCTTTTGTCATTATAAATGAACACAATATTATTACAGATTGTGCTTGGGAGTGCACATGATAATAATATCACCATATGCTTAGCTTTTCGTCCATTCAATTTTACGATTCCAGACTGGAGCCATTTACAGTTGTATGAATGACCGATTGTATTTTGAATACACTGTCGCGTCAGGTGCGTTTTATTCGAATATCAGAATAATTGACTTATTCCTTGTTTGCGATCGAATCCACCTTTTTTGATAGTATATTGATACGCCACACTCAATTAATGAAGGCCCTGGATTTCGCCGCCGCCAAACTCCATGACAAAACTTAACCCTGCACGCTGATTGGCCGGCGTTCGGCAAAACACCGGCCAACACAAATTAAGTCTAGAGATATCAATAACCCTGCACGCTGATTGGCCGGCGTTCGGCAAAACACCGGCCAACACAAATTAAGTCTAGAGATCTCAATAACCCTGCACGCTGATTGGCCGGCGTTCGGCAAAACACCGGCCAACACAGATTTAGTCATAAATCTCAAGCACTCAAATTTAATAAAAAGCAAACATTTTATCTCATTATTTGTCGCCTTGTGGGCAGAGAAACTTGTAACCTGTAACTTGTACTGAAAAAGAGAATAAAAAAAAACGAAAGAAAAGAAAAATCTTCAACCAAGTCTTCCTCATTATAAAGAGAGGGTATCAATTGACGCCGCGAACGTGGGGCCAAGTCACTTGGAAAGTGACAACCCAAGTACCGAGGAACGACTTGTGGCGCCCAACAAGAACCATGAAAAAGACCAACCGGCCCAGTGAAGAAAAGATGGAGCAGGGAGCTTCAGCCAGCGGAGGAAGGATGCCAGTGGCACGGCTCCCCATGAAGTTTGCAGGGAAGCCGGAAGAAGACCCAGGGCTATTTCTGGAGTCAGCCCTGGCTTACGTCAAGAAGAATGCCGTCCCGGAAAGCGACTGGGTGGCATTGGTGATGGAGACGCTGCATGGGGAAGCGGCTGCCTGGATGGAGGAGCTACCACTGTCATCAGACTGGCTGGAAGTCGAATGTGCGTTGAAGGGAAGGTTCAACAGCCAGTCGAGGAGGGAGAGAGGCCACTTCCTGTACCTGTATGGACGACAGGAGCCCGGGGAGGAGCCAATGGGCTTTATCATGAGGAAGAGGGCGCTGGCCAAGCGCTTCTGCAGCACGTACTCGGAGCAGGAGGTCATCCAACACACCATGGACCTCCTGCAGCCACAGTGCCAGGCGAGGCTTCAGAGCGCCAGCGGCTCCTGGAGCAAGCTTCTCGCAGCTGCGGCAGGCGAGGAGAGCAAAAACAGCGGCGATGCCCACCATCACCAAGAAGGGCAACGGCCAGCCCAGGAGCGGCGAACAGAGGAATGGCAGCCAGCAGCTCGTCCCGAACAATGGCAGCAACCAGCCTACCAGCATCAGGCAGGAGAGCAGCCAGGCAGCAGCAGGCAACGTGACGCGCTGGCGTGTTGGCACTGCTCAGGGCCACACCTCAACCGCTTCTGCCCTAACCGGGAAAGGAAACCCGTTCAACCGAAACCTGAACCGAATATGCGAAGGTGAAGTGGCGATGAGGTCATCCGAGGAGAGAGGCACCCTGGCTCTCCGTCGCGGACCACGAGAAATCGTGAGATGACCTCGAAGCACGCAGTCAACAGCGCGCAAGGCCGAGGGGGCGAGGAAATCCCCAGGATCAAGATATCCATATGCGATGGAGGGGAAATTCAGGCTCTTGTGGACTCAGCATCGTCGCTTTCACTGATACGAGCGGACAAAGTGCCACGGGAAGCAAGGAAGGAACAGGCGGAAGAACAGCAACTGCTCTTGGCTGGGACAGCATCTTCGCTCAAGATAACCAACGCGGCACGTATCGAGGGTTCCATCCAAGGTCAACTATTCACCAAGACCTTCCAAGTGGTACCAGAACTACGGGAAGAGGCCATACTGGGAGTCGACTGGCTCCGAGCAGAACAAGCGGTCGTGGACTTCCGAAGAGGATGCGTGCATCATGGAGAGGCAGAAAGGAAAACTACGTATTTCCACAGAAAGTTCCCGGAGCAGCAGCATGCTGAGGTGAACTTGCAAATGGATCCGGAAGTTCCCGAGGACACTCGAAGAGCACTCGAGCGGACAGCCAAGGAGTTTCAGCATGTGTTTGCTTCGTCGACTACTCCCTGCAAGACGACAACTCACACCATTAACTTGACATCGGCAGTGCCTTTCAGAGTTCGTCCGTACCGGTACTCCGACAGAGTGAAACAGGAGATCCATCGACAAGTGGAAGAGATGCTGGCCCAAGATGTGATTGAGCCCAGCCATTCCCAGTACAGTTCACCAGTTGTTATGGTGAAGAAGAAAGATGGGAAGGAACGATTCTGCGTGGACTACAGGCAGCTGAACGCCATCACACAAGATGAAGCATCGCACCTACCCATGATCCACGAAACCTTGAAGGACTTGGTACCCGCAAAAATCTTCTCATCTTTGGACTTAAAGTCTGGCTATTGGCAGGTGCCGTTAGACCCGAAGAGCAAACAAGTGACTGCCTTTTCTATCCCTGATGGAGGGAGCTACCAGTTCAAAGTCATGCCGTTTGGACTTAAGGGAGCTCCAGGAACATTCCAGCGGCTGATGAGCGAGGAAGTGCTCATGGGTTACATTCGTCACTTCTGCTTGGTCTACTTGGATGACGTCATCATATATTCACAGTCGTGGGAGGACCACGTCCGGCACCTTCAACTCGTACTGGAGCGCTTCAGCCAGCATGGACTGCACCTATCACCGGAAAAATGTCGGATTGGCCGTACTTCAGTGGAATATCTCGGCCACATCGTCACAGCAACAGGCAATGAACCACAGCGATGCCACCTTCAGGGAATCCAAACAGCACCAGCGCCGAGGACAAGGAAGGACCTGCGGAAATTCTTGGGACTCTGCAACTGGCTCCGAGAATATGTGGAAGATTTTAGCAAGACAGCTTTGCCGATGACGGACCTGCTGAACACCAAGGTGGCGTTTAAATGGACTCAAGAAGCACAGGGAGCCTTCGAGGACATAAAAGCAAGACTGAAGAAACCCGTCTACCTTCACCGGCCGGACTTCACTCAACCCTTCGTCCTGCAGACTGATGCCAGTGGCTATGGACTAGCCGCTGTTCTCTACCAGCCTCAAGACAATGGGGACCGACATGTCATCTCGTACGCCAGCACGAAGATGAGCCCTGCCGACAGGCGCTACCACAGTAACGAGCAGGAAGCCTTGGCGGCGGTATGGGCGATTCGGCGCTACCGTCCGTATTTAGAAGACAGACCCTTCACACTACGAACAGACAACAGGGCCTTGCCTTGGCTTCACTCAGCCAAGGACCAGCGAGCTAAGCTAACACGATGGGCGGTGCTGCTATCCGAG
This sequence comes from Agapetus fuscipes, assembly GCA_951799405.1. Classification (NCBI taxonomy): domain Eukaryota; kingdom Metazoa; phylum Arthropoda; class Insecta; order Trichoptera; family Glossosomatidae; genus Agapetus; species Agapetus fuscipes. Next base: position 2,272,664 of record OX637354.1, on the reverse strand, counting down.
TTCAACTTCACCATCGAGCACTGTCCGGGACGTGAAAACGAGCTACCAGACGCGCTGTCTCGGGACCCTGAAGACGTCACTCTGGACATGGAGCGCTGTGAAGACACAGACCAGATGTGTCACGCTCAGCAAGAGCACCGCCCACCACAAGTGTGCCAAGTTGTGACCCTGTTTGAAATCGTCAAGGAAGGACAAAAAGAAGATCAGCAATGCATTCATGTTCTTCAGAAATTGCGCCAAGGAGCAACTCAAGGCGGTTCACGACGGGACCAGGGGAACTACGCAGAAGAAGAAGAGGCGCTATGGCGGCTTGTGATGCCAGGGGAGAGGCGCCTGGTCGTGCCGCAGCACCTCATCACACAAGTTCTTCAAGCCTACCATGAAGACCCACATGCAGGGCATCCAGGGGCCGACGAGACGCATAGAGCTATAGCCAGGATATACTTCTGGAATGGACAGAGGAAATCTGTCAAACGGCACGTTAAGTCGTGTTTGGAGTGCGCACTCCACAAAAGAGGAACGCACCAAGCACCGGCCGCCCAGGCGTCGAGGAGTGATGCCAGCCGGCCATAGGAAGTGATGGCGCTCGACTTAATGGGACCATATCCTCGTTCCCAAGAAGGCAACAGATTCATCTTGGTGGTAACTTGCGTCTTCACCCGCTGGGTGGAAGCCTACGCGTTGCCGGAAAGCAGCGCAAGAACCATTATGAAACATCTCGAAAAAGAGGTTTTCCCAAGACTTGGATTTCCCCGGGTGATATTGACTGATAATGGAACCCAATTCCACCATCGCAACTGGATGGCTGCCATGGATGACTGGGGTTGCACTCACCATACCACTGCAGCATACCATCCCCGTGCCAACCCCACGGAGAGAAGAAATCAAGATATCAAGAAAGGGCTGCGCCTACGGATAAAGGGAGGGCCTCAGGACAGGTGGGACACGCACCTAGCGCAAGTACTTTTCAACATCAGGGGCAGGAAGAACGTGGTATCAGGAGTATCGCCGAGCAAGGCGTTACTCGGTTACGAGCTGCTGCGACCAGGGGAATGGAAGACCCCAGCCTGTGACGAGGGCTGGGTGACAACGGGGGAACGACAGGAAGCTGACGACGTATTGAAGGCTCACCAAGAACGTTACAGAGCTCAGAGGAATCCCGAACCTAAGGTGCAACCTTCGCGCTTTGAGCCTGGACAGCGCGTGCTCATGCGAGACTTTCCGCCCGCCAAAAGAGGACAGTGCCATGGGTTGGCTCTGAGATGGACGGGCCCTCATCAAGTCTTGTCTCTGGCTGGGAGACATGTGTACTGGGTCGCTCGAGGTGGACGGCCAGTCAAAATACACGCCGATCAGCTCCGTTTGGCGCCCGACTCACGAGAGGAAGAACCTACCGAGCAGCGCACGAGTTCTGAAGGAACATCACGACGCCACCCAGCGGCATTGCAGCCTGGGTTCATCTGGAGGGCACCGAGACGCCAGCCCGCTCAGGAAGAAACATTGACACCGCTGAACGAGCAGAGGAGGAGGGACTCCAGAAACCCTGGGTATGGGTGGAAGATCAGGGGCAGTGGCCGCAGGGGTTGTCGGAAAGGAAATTAAGCGCGAGGAGGGTTAAGTTTTGTCAACAGAAGATGGGGAGAATTGATACGCCACACTCAATTAATGAAGGCCCTGGATTTCGCCGCCGCCAAACTCCATGACAAAACTTAACCCTGCACGCTGATTGGCCGGCGTTCGGCAAAACACCGGCCAACACAAATTAAGTCTAGAGATATCAATAACCCTGCACGCTGATTGGCCGGCGTTCGGCAAAACACCGGCCAACACAAATTAAGTCTAGAGATCTCAATAACCCTGCACGCTGATTGGCCGGCGTTCGGCAAAACACCGGCCAACACAGATTTAGTCATAAATCTCAAGCACTCAAATTTAATAAAAAGCAAACATTTTATCTCATTATTTGTCGCCTTGTGGGCAGAGAAACTTGTAACCTGTAACTTGTACTGAAAAAGAGAATAAAAAAAAACGAAAGTAAAGAAAAATCTTCAACCAAGTCTTCCTCATTATAAAGAGAGGGTATCAATATAAAATTAATTCCGGTGAAAATATTGTTGTGCCTTGTGAGGATCTTAAGTGTGTGAAGGTTTTTTTTGTTTCATCCAAAATCTAAGTCTGAAGAAATTAAGAAGCACTGGGGAAAATAAACATCGGGGTAAGATTTATTATTTGTGATTTAGTGTAACCTTAATTATCCAGCATGCGTACTGCAGAAACTGTAGGCACGCCACTGGTTCCACACGAGTCCTTCGGGGATAACACGGCAACGAGCTGCAAGTCTTTTGGGGCCCCATAGGCTCGGGGGCCCAGGTGCGGTGGCACCACTCGTACCACCCTAAATCTGGGTCCGTTTATAGGTATATACTTTCTTGTATACTGGTACTGTGCAGGTAGGTATATAATACATCGACGGTTAAAAGGAATTAGGGCATAAGCGACGTTTTGGTCAAAAATGAGTTTTTAATGCTATCCTACATAAAAAATTTCGCTCTTTCTAATGCGCTAGCTCCCATAGCTCTACGATGATTTTTTGTTGTTGTTTATTCCCAAGCAAACAACTGCGTTTTCGAAGTATGGTTTTGGCGTAACCGACAAGATTTTGGCCTTTTTTGTCCCTAAAGGCGTTTGTGACATAAAACATGTAAAACATCGTAAACCCACATTAATAGGAATGCCTTTATTTTTTTTAATTTAGAGCTGTTTTGATTTTAACGATATGATAAAAAATAATAAGGTTATGTCTTTATTTTGCAATCTCAAACTTTAAACTGCTCTCCTGAATAATTTAGTTTTTGTCGCTTATGCCCTATTGCCTGTTAACCGTCGATATTATATATATGCATATAGGCTTTTATATGTATAAGTATGTGTATATACGAGGTGTGAACCCGAATGCTCTACTCGGAGAAGGAAGTCCGCAGGGCTTGTCGAAAGATTAATCTGAAGGGGCCGCAAAATTTTAAATAAAATAATTAAACGTTCGCAGAGACAAATAATCAAACAAATGAATGGTATTGTTACGAATAGGTATGCCAGATATTAGTTATTGTGTTTGGTTTGTCTGTGTATTTTTTTTTTTACATATTATAAATACAAATTCAAAAAAATATAAAAATAGTAAAAAAAATAATGCAAAACAGCAATTTGTGTAAGTAAAAAGATGTATAATACAAATTACAAATACATATTCGAGAAATAGTTAACTTGACAAAAATAATGCAAGACACATTTAATACTGACGGTGCTATTCTTAGACATTTTAGTCGTCAGTTGAGCCCACGATTTGACAAACTAATGATGCCTGGCCTGGAAGTTTCATCACTACTTATCTTACCTATCGAATTTTGATAATATTTGTATGAATACAGATCAGCTGTTCACTTACGGCCATCTTGGATTGTCAGGTCTCCATACAACTGCATCATTAGTTTGTCAAAGCGTGGGCTCAACCGACGACTAAAATGTCTAAGAATAGCCCCGATATTAAATGAAAACTCTCTTATGCTCCGCTTGAAATGAACCCATGACCTCCCAACTACAAATCTGTAGCATAAACCACTACACCAAGGACCAGTTGATGACATAATGCATGAGTACTTACAAAAAACCGAACCTCAAATGAACATAAGCCCAGAAACTTTTACCGACCTTCCCTGAAACAGAGGTGACATTGAATAAGAGTTGTAGGCTTACACGGCCGGCTGATGATTCTGGAGTGATGTTTTCCGGGATCTGTTGCCGTGGTCTGTGGGAGCTGGAGCTTCTTGGAGAGCAGGTGACATTGGCAATTTTTTTTAGAGTATGGGTTATCAGCCTCATACCAACCTATAAGTCAACAGAAATCGACCAATCACAAAATATTTGTTTGCCTTTTCCCTAGCGACCCGGTCGGGTGATGAAATACGATTAATGTTGTATATGACGTCAATTCACGTGCGGACCTTTTATATTATACAGTACCCTTAGTACGAGTTGCAAAACTTGAATAAAGTAAAGTTTACGGAAAATATTAAAGAGTGATTACTCCCAAAATCTCCCGTTTTTTTTTGTTTGAACTTGATTTTCTTCATCACTGTA
>OX637354.1:2220622-2268327 GCA_951799405.1 Agapetus fuscipes | reverse complement strand
AGAAAAAGCAAACAAAGCAGCTGCTGAAGCAAAATTGAGAGCAGCTGCTGAGGCCCAGGCCGCCCGACCTCCTCCCCCACCTGCGCTCGATACTCCGAGTCTTGCTGGTGATATCGACGCTGCAACATCAGCCGCTATAAACCAAATGTTATGGCTTCCTTATTTGAGTCAGTTTGAAGCAGCCATGGCGTGTTCACCAAACGCTGACTTCCTCAAAGCTTTGAATGCTTCAGTACCTGCCGCATATCCACCGCAGCCCACCTACCCTGATCTCTCGCAGATGTTCTCACAGCAACTGCAACCAAGATTCCCTGCACCAGCCGGCTTTCCAACTCTGCCAGCCATGGACTATGGAAACCAACTAGAACTGGCAATGTGGCAAGAAGCGATGGCCCAAGCTAACAACGCCAACTTCCAAAGAGCTTTGAAAACTGGACAAGCAGAACAGCTTAAGCTACAAGAAGCTCAGTTGGCTTATGCTCAAAGCAAAGCCAGAAGTCAGAGTTCTGCTCGCACAAGTCCTATAGCTAGAGGGTATGGTTCCTGTGCAAGGAATGGAGGTGTCAGTGCCGGTTATCCAGCTGGTTGGACAGCTGCTCAGTACAGTCCTGGACCCAGTCGCAGTTCTGGTTCATCTGCATCAGCTCGTCACCAACAGTTGCCCTCTCCTTCAGCATATCAGGGTAGAGGAGCGGCTCCTGGGCCTTCGCCTTCAAGGCCAGAGCGCCCCAGGATTTCAGTGAAGTCTCTGCACAATCTTCTGGAACCAGGTGGACCTCCTGCGCCGGCATCAGCGCCTGTACAGCCTGAGGTTGGGAGCTCTACGCATCCACCGGAGGAACATGATCAAGCAACGCTGTGGCATCCACTCTTTGGAAAGTAAGTGTCTTTATATCATATTTTAATGCTATTTTTCAAAAATCTCGCACATGGCTCAAACGGATCCAATATTCGTTTTTTCATTGAGTTATCGCGTTTTCCAACATGCTATCTACCACTCTATTTATGTTTCTGATAATGACTCCAACCTAGATCAAGTGATTCCATGGTTCAGACCTTTTCCAATTTCATTGAAGCCTGCCAACCAGTTCTTTTGAATCTACGACTATATACAAGAGTATCATGGTTTTGAAAGAACTACTACCAATGATTTCAATATCATAACATTGTCACTAAATACCCTGTGACATTGTCACCTTTGCCCTTAAAACAAAATCACTCACCAGGGAACTGTTCTAACTTCCATACATTTTATTTTAAGTATATTTACACGATAGAAGGTAATTTATACTAACGTTATACTCGTATATATATACTGAAGTAAATTGACTAAACACAAAATAACGACCATCAAACTTCTCAAATTTCATTTCATAAAATTTTTACCTGAATATCAAAGGAGTCTATCAATTTTTTGTTTCGACGCGCAAACCTCACGTCTAGTTAGTTACGATCTTTAGCAACCAGTAACAAAATATAAGTCTGCTATCTCCCTAGCCACCCAGATATATTGTGACATGAATTTTTTTGTCATTTATGCACACTTCATTGGACCGGTCCGTAGTACATTGGTAACACTTCGGACTCTGAATGAAAGGTTGTGGGTTCGAATCCTGGCGGAGCACATAAAATATACCATTTATATTTTCAAATTTGCTCTTCGCTGGGTTGAAAAATTCATACACCTTCACCAATGACCGGTCACCAAACGTCAATCCAGTCTTACAGCAACTGGGTCATGCTTGAGAATTGGAGCTTTGTAGCGACGACCAAGCTCTAACACCTCGATAGCTCAGTTGGTAGAATGCTTGCATTCTATACTGAGAGCAAGGGTTCGATCCCCACCGAGGGTGTCAGAAATGATTTCCCGTTTCGGTGTTTATTTCAAGCCCAAAATACCGGCAAGGTTTACTCATTACTCAACCTTCACAAGAAATGATAACCAGCCCTCTCGGGAGCTGGGAAACCCCCACTTCAACTGAAGCGGTTGGTGTAAGGCCGGCCCCCTTTGTCCGTAAAAATAAATAGGTCCCGAATCGCCACATGCGACCCCTCCGGGATAACGCAGGCAAGACGTTACACTATATGTGTAGCTTAGTTGCACATGATTTGACATAGACAATATTGTGAGGTCACCCGGCCGGGTAGCTAGGGAACAGTTATCGGTCGCTAAGGACCTAGTAGTCTGATACAAGACTGACGCTCTCTCGTCGAGAAAAAAGTTTCAAATTCAAAAATCTTCATCGTCTCTTTTCGAACCGTTTGTTGGTATGGCTGTATTAAAATGGGCCTAGTTTTAAAATAGATTAGTTTTTTTTTATAAACCTGTGAACTTTGATTATGGAATAAGCCAGCTGTTTTCCGGGTTGCCCCTAGAGAGGCAGGGGCAGGGGCATGCTCATTCATACAAATTGATTTGGTGTTACGGCACGCGACATGCCCCCAGCATGTGCGGCACGTGCCACCGCAAGCCGCACATGCCGTGGAGTTACAATAGAGGTACCTGCCCTTACAATACACCATGTTGGGGTATTTCTTTTCCCTTTTAGAATACGCTTTTTAATAGGGGTAGATATTATAGAAAATATATGATTAAAAATACATTATCTAGAGAGGACTTTTTTATGCATGTAGTTTTAAATATATTACGTTGATTTTATCTTTTTTATAAATTTGTGTAGATAAATGAAATTAATTTATCTATTTTAGTCTTTACAGAAATAGGTACTTACACAATTAATTAAAAAGTCAGGTCGATAACTCTGTGAAGAAATTGTTCAGTTTGCCAATGTCACCCCTGTTTCAGGGAAGGTTGGAAACAAATGTAGGGTTCATGTTCATTTGAGGTATGGATTTTAATTTGTAAGTGCACATATTTTTGCAACTTAGATTATAGATCAGTTGTTAGAGTGCTTGCATTCCATGCCGAGAGCTCGGGTTCGAATCCCACCGAGGGTCTCGGAAATGATTTACCGTTTAGGTATGAATTTTAATACCGAAATAAAATACAAGCAAGGTGTACTCAGCCTTCACAAGAGATGAGTACCAGCCCTCTCGGTAACTTCAACTGATGTGGTTAGCGTAAGACCGCGGCCCCCTTACCTGCAATAATAAATAGGTTCTATTCGCCACAGGCGACCCCTTAAGGGATAACGCGGCAAGAAGTTACACTATACTTGTAGCTTAGTTTCATATTAAAAAATGGTGATTTTTTCTTGCACAAATATATAGCCTGTGTTTAGCCCTTTAATAGTTGATCTAAGTTGCAATGATGCCTTTAAATTTATTTTTTAAAATTCATTTCTCATTTTTAAGCCATTAAAAAACATATCGTAATCTAATCTAATCTAATCTAAGTTGCAAAGATATGTTACATTGGAGATTCACATTACATGCATTCTCACAACCAGACACATACAAGTTCGCGCTTGCACATGCGGCATGCCTCATGTGAACCTACAACATAAAAACCAAATCTCAAATGGACATACACCCTGCAACTCTTGTCGTCGGACCTCGTTGCCAGTAGAGCCAACTACCTTGCATTCCGCCGCTTCTGCCAGTCCTGGCACGAGTTCGCAGCCGCGGGCTCAAGACTGGGCAGAGGTGACCATTAGCCCTCAGTCAGTCCTCGCGACACCCATACATATTGACGTATGTACACCCATAACTTACTGCGCTCAGCGCGGATGGCAACTCGTTCGATACACGTCAATGAAAGGCTCCCGTCAGGCACATTAGCTTCAGTAACCTCGACGTTCTGGGGAGGGTGGGACTTCTTAGAGTCATGCGTTAGCCCCTGATTTGAGGATCCTCTTTTTCCTTTCTTGAGTAGAGTAGGTAACTTTAGCTGATTAACTTCAACGGGAAGGCCTTCCGCCGCCAAAAAAACATTGCAAGTGAAGTATCACCAAGTGAAGCGACTCCGCATGAGTTGTATGAACTTGGTGGGTGGAGGTGGGTAAAGTGCCTTCCCTGAGACAGGGGTGACATTGGCAAAGTGAACCATTTTTACAGCATGGGTGGTCAGCCGCATACCAACCTATAAGTCAAGGAACATACACGACCAATTACATTTTATACATCACTAAATAATAATATCTATGGACAACAAACAGACAAACAAATTCCAATTTAATAAACCCTAGCCGCCAACATTACAGATCAACCGCCATTTCTTTCTGTTCTTACATACTTCTTTCATTTCCTCCAGAGTCATAACCTTCTTCATTTAATTTTATTATTTATTTTAGATATTTTTTTGTTTAACAATTACCATATTTTCACACCGATTCATTCTCAAAAGAAACCATCTAATAATTGTATTTTTTGTCCATACAAAAAAACAATCGATACAGCCGTCACTGCTGTCTTCAAATCGCTTACATCCCATCTTCCATCCCCTTCTAATTAGTCACGGTTAGCGATGTTAGAGAGGGATAGAGCGTACGACTTTAATCACGGATATTTATATACCGGCAGGTGTTATTCCATAAATACACAAAGTATCTTCCGACCTTTATTTTGTTCATAAAAAAAATCTTAATTTGACCACAAAAAATACCGCAAAGGTTCAACCTGTTGGTCAATGGATCATCGTTATTAGTTAATTAATATTATTAAGGTTTGTTTAACAATCATAATATTTACCTTTTCACTCCGTAAATATCAGCTATTTGTAATCATAAGGTCTTTATTGTTTTTTATCAATATGTACAAAGTATTACAATAAAAATAAATTTTAAAAATCTAATTACAATAAATACTCCCCAAAGTAAGCATAGCTTGTGTTTTGGGGAGGAAATAATAATAATAATATTAGGATGATTTATTTGGTGAGCGCTGTTTTTGTGTGTATCACACCTTAAGAGCCCGGTTGCGTGTTCCCATTCCACGACCTAAAAGGAATCTTTACTCAGACAGCACACGGAAGTATCATACCCTAAATCTGCCGTTATTGTTTCTTACACTTTATGGTCTTAGCAAAAAAGTGACAGTAATGAAAAAAATCAAGCATGTTTATTAATTTTTTATCTTAATTATAAAGTTTAAACAAAATATATAACTTAAAAATTGCGACCACAAAAAAATATTTAAAAAAATACGTTTTTTTCACTTCTGTAGCTACTTTCTCGTGTGTGCTATGTTTTGGAAATATTTTTTTTCATTCTATTTATAGAACAATACATTGTCTAGTGTAGTATTGAAACCGTTTTTTTATAATGTCAATAGTTTTTGAGTAAATATGGAAAAACTGAAACTACTTGATGAATTAATTTTTTTCCGTGTGCTTGTCTGAGTAAAGATTCCTTTTAGGTCGTGGAATGGGAACACGCAGCCCGGTTGGTATGATGCTGACTACGCAATACGCATACTGTAAAAAAATGGTCCACTTTTCTCATGCCACCTCTGTTTCAGGGAATGCCTGCAAGAGTTGCAGGGCTTATGATCATTTGAGATTAGGTTTTTATGTTGCAATTCCACATGCGGCATGTTTAAGTGTGGCATCAAAGACTGGTGTTTCATGGCGTTAGGAACTCAATCACTTCCATAGCTACTCCATAGAATACTACCTACACGATGACTAGTATAAAACAGAGTGAGTTTTTCACAGATTTGAGACAGTTTTTGTTTTCACACCTTGTCTTCACTGTTGCAACCTTTCTCTGACACTAATCGATAGTTATGCCATCGAAGAGTCGATCTCTTTAAACCGGGAATTCCCAAACTTTTTATTTGAATACCACCTTTATTCTAAAGCAACCAACTCCATATTTCACCCTTGATGATTTCTGATTTGGTTCAATTTTAATTTGATTATAAAAAAAAATCAATAATATAATCTAATTCTATAATCTAAGCTGCAAAGATATGTTAACATGGCTCATATTAAATGCATGCCCACAGACAGGCACATGTAGGTTCGCGCCTACACATTCTGCATGTGTGCATACAAACAAAAAAAAACTTCACATGAACATACACCTTGCAACTCCTGCCGCCGTTCCCTGAACCGGGGTGACATTGGCAATTGTACTTTCCGAAATTTTAACGTTTCTTGACGTATGGGTTGGTATGAGTTTTAAGCATCCATCCTGTAAGCATCCATGCTGTAAAAAATGGTTCACTTTGCCAATGTCACCCCTTTTTCAGGGAATGTCGGCAAGAGTTGCAGGGCTTATGTTCATTTAAGGTTTGGATTTTATTTGTAAGTAGGTACACAATCAGCATTTGTAAACGCGAACTACACGTGTTTGTTTGTGGGCATACATCTGAGAGCTTTGAATGAATATATCCTTGCAACTTAGATTATAGATTATAGATCCCATGCTGTAAAAACTTGTATCACTTCCCGGGTTCAGAGAAAGGCGGTAGGAGTTGTAATGTTTATGATCGTGTTAGGGTTTATTTTGAATGTACAGATGCAGCATGATTGTGTTAGCGCGAACTTACGTGTGCTGCTGCACCCTTGTGGGTATGCATAAAATATGAGCCTTAAATGCCAATATATCATTCCAAATAAGAATGAAGAATATGATTTCTGCAAAGAAAAAATAAAGACTGAAACTGGAGAGTTGCTTTCCGAGATTGTACCCTTAGTACGAGTTCCAAAACTTGAGAAAAGTAAAGTTTACGGAAAATATTAAAGTGTGATATTACACTTTGTGGTCTTAGCAAAAGAGTTACAGTGATGAAGAAAATCAAGTTCAAACAAACAAAAACGGCAGATTTTGGGGGAAATCACTCTTTAATAATAATTGCCGTAAACTTACATTACTCAAGTTTTGCAACTCGTACTAAGAGTAATGTTACCGTAATATAAAAACTCAAACATTAACATTTACCCTGCAACTCTTACCCCATTTCCTGAAAATGAGGTGGCATTGGCAAAAGTTAATCAATTTATACAATATGGGTGGGCAGCCAAATACCATCCGTTAATTCAAGAAACATTTTAAATATTTTCCAAACTCTCTTCGCTATCTTACAGGCAATGATATTTCGAATCCCGGATATTGGTAGCTTACCGCTATTAGCCGGTAAAAATAAATCTTCTGACTTCACTTTTACTAACAGAGATTTATGCAGTATTAGACACGGTCTGATGACGTTTGATTGCCTGCAGTGGAAAGCTGTAACAGGTACACAACACCTGCCATATCTTCAAAACCACAAATCACTCGTATTATCCTGATATCAAGGATTTTCTACTAGAGGAAACACTAAAGATGTGTTAAAAAAAATATAGCTTAAAAAAATTTCATGAGCTAAATCTAAAACTAAATCTAAGTTGCAAAGATATGTATCATTTGAGATTCATATTAAATGCATTCCCACAAGCAGACTCGCATAATTTCGCGCTCACACATGCCGCATGTGGACCTACATACGAGTACAATATAAAAACCCAATCTCAAATAAACATAAGCCCTGCAACTCTTGCCGACCTTCCCTAAAACAGGGGTGACATTGGCAAAGTGAATAATTTTTTATGTATCATTTGTGTAACATGTATCATTTGAGATTCATATTAAATGCATTCCCACAAGCAGACTCGCATAATTTCGCGCTCACACATGCCGCATGTGGACCTACATACGAGTACAATATAAAAACCCAATCTCAAATAAACATAAGCCCTGCAACTCTTGCCTACCTTCCCTAAAACAGGGGTGACATTGGCAAAGTGAATATTTTTTTACAGTATGGGTGGTCACTGGTCAGCCTTATCGCTCCCCCAGTTCTTGATTATCGTATACGCCAATCTTGTCAAATATGACTTTTTCAAAATTCTACACAATCTGAGCTAAGAAAAACCGTAAAACTCGATAATTTGAGAGTTCTTTTAAATATTTTTAAAATAAATTTCTTGTTTTCATAAGACACATTGGTCCAGTACACATGCAAACATTGCTTATGTGAAATTTTCTCAATGGCGTATACGGTAAACAAGAACTAAGGCAGCGTTATGTCAACCTATAAGTCAAGGAATCATGAGCACTTTCTTATAATTAATTCACTTACCATGAGAAGTTGCGAACAACAGAATGTTTTATCCACAATTTCTCAAATCAGTGAATCAGCACTTATCCAGTTTTACCTTTGCAACTAAGCCACACATATAGCACTAAAGACACATCTTTACAAGAAATCTTATCCGTGATTTGAGAGGGCCCTTGAGGTGTGACACACACAAAAACGGCGCTCTTTAATTATGTGTACATTAAAATAAATTATCCTTATATATATATACATATATAGTGTAACTTCTTGCCTACGTTATCTCCGAAGGGGTCGCATGTGGCGATTCGGGACCTATTTATTTTTACGGGTAAGGGGGCCGGCCTCACACTGACCGCTTTCAGTTGAAGAGGAGGTTTCCAAGCTCCCGGGGGGGCTGGTTCTCATTTCTTGTGAAGGCCAAGTAAACCTTGAGATCGAACCCTTGCTCTCGGCATGGAATGCAAGCATTCTACCAATTGAGCTATATCGACCTTTTTACGAGCTTGATCGTCGTCGCTACAAAGTGCCAACTCTCATGCAAGACCCAGTTGCTGTAAGGCTGGATGGACCTTTGGTTTAAGATGACGATATTGTTATGGAAGCCACTAATCTAATATAATCTAATCTAAGTTGCAAAATATAAGTAACATTAGAGATTCACATTATATGCATTTTCACAAAACAGATTAATTTCGCGCTTTAGCATGCCGCATGTAGTCCAACAATATACAAACCCGAATCTTAAATGAACATACACCCTGCAACTCCTGCCAACCTTCCCTGAAACAGGAGTGACATTGGCAAAATGAACCATTTTTTACAGCATGGGTGGTCAGCGTCATACCAACCTATAAGTAAAGGAATAAATATATACCAAATATATATAAAATGCCTGATTGCTGTTTACTGGTTTGGACCGGATCGGTAGTCTCGTGGTTAGTGCTTCGGACTCGTAATTGAAAGGTTGTGGATCTGATTCCCAAGTCAAAGAACACACAACAAATTACATTTTTAAAATCAACAAATTAAGCCACAAAGTAATAAGAATAATAATAATACAATATTTTTATAGCTCCTTTTCATGACTCTTGGTCATCCCGAACGCGCGAGCGCGCGAACAGGTGGGTCTTCAACCCCTTTCTAAAAGTGCTCTCCAGATCCATTTCGCGCAGGTCATCTGGGAGGGCGTTCCATATCGTTGGAGCACTTTACCCACCTCCACCCACCAAGTTCATACAACTCATGCGGAGTCGCTTCACTTGGTGATACTTCACTTGCAATGTTTTTTTGGCGGCGGAAGGCCTTCCCGTTGAAGTTAATCAGCTAAAGTTACTCTACTCAAGAAAGGAAAAAGAGGATCCTCAAATCAGGGGCTAACGCATGACTCTAAGAAGTCCCACCCTCCCCAGAACGTCGAGGTTACTGAAGCTAATGTGCCTGACGGGAGCCCTTCATTGACGTGTATCGAACGAGTTGCCATCCGCGCTGAGCGCAGTAAGTTATGGGTGTACATACGTCAATATGTATGGGTGTCGCGAGGACTGACTGAGGGCTAATGGTCACCTCTGCCCAGTCTTGAGCCCGCGGCTGCGAACTCGTGCCAGGACTGGCAGAAGCGGCGGAATGCAAGGTAGTTGGCTCTACTGGCAACGAGGTCCGCGTAGCCGACCGGTCCGGAACCGGCCGGCCGGACTGCGTCGATGAGGAGCTCTCGTTGAGAGTGCAGCAGAGGGCAATCCCACAGGACGTGCCGCACGTCCTGGGCAATGGGTCCGCACAAACACTCCCCTCCACCCTGAGAGATGACGCCCCGTTCTTTCCACTTTGCGCAGCCACTTTGAAGGCTCGATCTCCAAAAACGGTCTTCTTTTCCCTTCTTGGAAACTCTATCCGACTGCGACATGATGCTGCTGATCGCAGTGTTGCTGTTCTGCTGCTTGTGGTGGCTGGAGCTATCATATCCTTTAAATATTTCGGTGCGGTCCTGCGCAGGCTCTTGAAGACCAGAAAGTAACAGAATAGTTGGGATTAGTTGGTAACGGACAATGAAAAGACGTATGTTAACAATATGCAAAGAACACAATTGTTTAGCCGTCGACAAAATGTCAGAAAAATACGATGTGCACAGAACAGAAATAGAACGGAAATGTCAAATTAACATAAATTGTAAACAATCAACATATTGCGTATTTATTTGCATCCAACATTCATATTACTGATCTGTTTTTTTACCTGTAATTTATGGCTGCTAACAAGCCAAAGAATCAATCGCTATCGACTGAAAAAATAATGATTCTTTATAAAGTCAATAATTTCCGATACAAAAAAATGTAACAAATTAATAAACCGACATTACAAATCAATATTGCAGATTAGCCGCCACTTCTTCCTGTCCTTGCATACTTCTTTCATTTCATCCAGAGTCATAACGTTTTTTCATAAAATAGGTGTATCTCTGTAAATTAGAAAAACACGTAGTATTTTCAATTTAATTAATTATTAAATGAATCTTCGTCTGCAGCTGTTTTAGATAAAAATAAATAAAAATACCACATCTTTTTAATGTCGTTTCCCAGGCTTGTGTTTGTTATTTCTGGTGTTAGTTTTTTTACGAGGAGGAGGCCCCACTTTGAGCGTTGAAATGGTCATTAATTAAACCTACATAACTCCATTCCTAATTCACTAAACATCTGGACGCATATCAAAGGGAAGAAGATCGCTGTGTGGTCTGCTCTTATAAAATTACTCGAATGATTTATTTGGTGAGCGTTGTAACTGTAACTGTCACTCCGTCGCCATTCCGCTAGGGGTGGCCAGAGCCTCTGCAGAGCTGCCTCCATTGTTTCCTATCCTTTCATACCTCTTTCAATTCATTCATATCCATCACCTTTTTCATGCATTTTCTTCTTTTACGCTCACTTTGTATTATCATGTGAATCACACCTCAAGCTCCATCCTCGGCGCTTTTTCCTTTTCCATTCTTTTTTCGGTGAAGGTAGTCGATCATCATGTTTTTTTTTATAATAAAATATATTTGTGAAGAGGAATGCAATTCACCAACCTATTCTGCCTGGCCAGAAACAGGTATTAATATCATCAATTAATAATTAATTTGTTATTATATATTTTAATGAATTATTAATTAATGAGTACCCAATAACATCTGTTGAACCAGGGTCAAAGTGATGGTCAAATGACGTAGGCGGGGGATCGAACCAACGTTGCTCTATTCCAAACACGCTAGAAAGATCAGCCCACTTGGCTCCCTCGGCCGATAACACCGACAATTTGCACCTTCGATATTTTTTATTTGAAAGTTTTTTTTTGTACCATTGCTACGACTTGGATTACCCACGTGCGACTGAACATGCATACATAGAGCAGTCTGGCACTAGTATGATGATGATAGTATTAGTGCATACGTGATCCTTATCACGCTGGTGAAACGCTCTGGTATTGGAATCATCCACTATGTTCGAGAACAGTCGAGAGCCATCCGCATGAACGAGTATAAATGTAAGCCGAAATCGTGTGCAGGCCAGGTGTCGATTAAACATTCAGCCGTGAAGGTTGAAAGCCAGAGCTAGAAATAAATTGCTGATAGTTTCGTATGAGGCTGAACACTTATCCTGTAAAAATTAGTTAACGCAGTTGTAGGGCTCACGTTCATTTGAGATTAAGGTTTTTCCCTTTTTCCATTTGTGTGCCTACGTGCGGTGCCTACCTACATGTGTAAGCGCGAACTTACACATGTCTGTTTGTGGGCTTTTATTACAAATCGTAAATGTTAATATATTTGAGTTCGCGCTTGCATGTGCTGCATGTTTACCTACTTAAAAATAAAAATCCAAATTTTAAATTAACATAACCCTTGAAACGTTTGCCGACCTTCCCTAAAACATGAGAGATATTGGCAAAGTGATTTTTTTGTCAGTATGGGTGGTTTGCCTCGTATCGATCTATTATCGAACGAATACGTTTGTGGATCAGTCTGATCGATAACTCAGTTGGTAGATTGCTTGCAATGCGTGCCGAGAGCCCGAGCTCGATCCCACGTAATCGAGGGTGTCAGAAATGATTACCATTTTCAGTGCTTATTAAAAAAAAAAAACCGCCAAGGTTTACTCAGCCTTCACAAGAAATGAGTAGAAACCCCCACTTCAAATGAATTGGTAGGCGTAAGGCTGGCCCCCTTACTTGTAAAAATACATAGGTTCCACTCGACACATGCAACCCCTTCGGGGATAACGCAGCAAAAAGTTACACTATATGTGTAGCTTGGTAGCGTATCATGTTTCGAAATGTGTCAATCTTGCGTTGACGATCCTTATAACATTAATTTTCATACCTCGATCATATTTATTTTATTGTAGAATGCGTGTAGAAGCAGGAGTTACGGTTATTTGATAATCCAGATGTGAAATAAACGTACAATAATGATGGTAAGACAGTTTTAAAAATCATAATATAACATAGAACTGCAGAATCACAATCTGATGGCGTTTGTATAGGAATTCCTCCGGCGCAGTGCGCATGCGCGTCGCCATTACGATGTTGCCAGCTCTGTCTCTACACGCCCGACACAACTTCGAAGCTCTGCACACAATTCCGCTCCTTCAAACAAAACATCAATGAAACGCAACCTGAATTTCATACAAATTTCCGCCGTGTGTACGATGCAAGAAAGTTGACTGTGGCATGGTAGGTGTGAAAAATGCATTCAACGTGAAAATAATGATTTGTTTACGATATCTGTACACAAAGTCTACGCTTATATTACTGCTACACGTCTACATGGCCCGAGTTCTATTAAAAGCTGTTTGTGTGTGCCGATATGAAATTACTTTCTTATGTTCATGGAAAAAACAACGTAGGTACCTACTAATCTAATCTAATCTAAGTTGCGAAGATATGTAACATTTGACCTTCCCTGACATTTGCAAAGTGAACCATTTTTTACAGTATGGGTGGTCAGCCTCATACCAACCTATTATTATTACTTCACGTACTTCATACTAATTTACTTTATAATTCATACTTATAATCATAATAATGATCTTTGAATGATTTATTTGTTGAGCGTTTTTTTGTGTAAATCACACCTCAAGAGCCTTCTGCGAATTTTGTCGCCGTAGGTATAAAGCTCCAATTCCCAATAAAGACCCGATTGGTATAAGGCTGGATGGACCAATGGCGACTGTTCTTTGGTAAAGGAAAATTATCTTTTAAACTTTCCTTTTGACGTTCTTATTTATTTGACCTCATTGTCTTTGATAGTTTACAAAATGTAGCTCGCTCTTAAAAGCTTTTCAATGTTTTGGTAATGCTTCGTTTTTGTAACCAAGAAAATCTAAAATTTTCAACGGGAAAATGCATTTACTTTAAAACACAAAAAGGAGCTCAATGTAAAATTAATATACTTTATTATTAATATACTGGAAAAAACATTGAGTTATACAGAGAGTAGAAACTAACCTAAGACATTGACATACGAGTACCTACTATGGGGCATAGCTGTTATCTACAGTCCAGTCAAACAGGTACAGCAGTGATGTAGTCATACAAAACGTCATGTTCTTACCTGTGATATCCTATTTTTCGTTTTCTCCATTTTGTGTTTCGACACCCAATAATTACACATGCCATCATGTCTTAAAATAATTCCTTTTAAGTTTAAAAACTGAAAAAATTACCGACCCGAAAATGTAACGAGTGTGCAAATTTTTTTCGACTCTCAAAGCTACCAATTTTCTGGAAAGATTTCGTAGTTTCACCCGAGTTTTCTTTTTGTTTGCAACGAAATGACACTGTGAAGATGTTTGTTCTCATTCTAATGACAATTTTGCTGAAGCTGAAACGGTTATGTGTCTGTTTTCGTTAAAATAATTTCGAATCCACAGATATCGTATGTCAATGGGGGAAAATAAAATCAGATGTACTTCTTGACGAATGATAGACTGAGACAGAAAGATGCGTGGAATCATATGAGTGAACGAGACGAGGATCTCAAATATATAAAAGGAATAAAATGTTCCCAAGAAAATTGATTGGTTCTGGAAGGCACTTAGCTCAAACGACTGGCGAGGGCAAATCTTTACAAATTCTATCTTTTCGTGTTGGAATCTATTAAGGAGTAATGCCCATGGGCTCGGCACAAATTCCATAGACAAAAAAATGTTACGTCTCACGGTCAGATTGCTCTAGCAACCATCAACAAAATAATGAGGTCCGCACGTAAATTGGCGTAGACAATATTGCTAAGGAAGGCAGTCCCATACAAGACTGACGCTTGCTCGATGAGAAAAAAGTTGCAAAAATCTAAACTTACCGATCTCATTCACAGGATTGCGTCTAATTCGCTTCAAATTGTGTTTCTTACGAACAGGAAATCCATGGCTCAACCGCCACCTAACGTGAATTTTCTGTACAAAAAAAAGTTGATCTATGGATCAGCTTTGGATCAAATGTGCTTTTTTTTTAACTTTATTCTAGCTCGGTTATTAGACATTACCTAATGTTCCTTGACTTACAGGTTGGCATTTGGCTGACAACCCATGTTGTAGAAAATGGTTCACTTTGCCAATTTAACCTCTGAATCAGGGAAGGTCGGCAAATTTGTAGGGTGTAGGTACCTATGTTCATTTGAGATTTGGGTTTTGATGTTGTAAGTTCACATGCGGCATGCACAAACGCGAACTTGTACGTGTTTGCTTGTGAAAATGCATATAATGTGAATCCCCAATGTTACATATCTGTGCGACTTAAATTAGATTAGATTAGACTTATTTTTTTACAAGTCCTGACTTAACGTAATCAATTTCAGTATGGCAACACCAAAATACATATATATGACGTGATAATAGCTGGAAATTAATTTCAAAAAAGGAATAAACCGGCGACTGTCAAAAGTCATTTTAATTTTGATAATCTGATTGTCTGCGGCCACGGCAACATAGAATTGAATCATGAATGTAACCAAGATTCGGTTCCCAGTGCGACATATTTCGGTGTAGAACAAATTGCTTTAAATTGTGACTGACATTATTGAGTGCAATCGAATTAGCTGCAGTTCTACAGTTAATTCTGTACGTCATGTATGAAACGTAACTCTACCATCACGTCAACAGAAAAATGTATACAAACTAAAATGGCTACCATGTTTTGTACTGTATCCTGCCGCCGTTCAACTAGGGGTGGCAGTTACCTCCGCAGATGCGTCTCCACTTTTTTCTGCCCTTGCATACCTCGTTCATCTCTTCAACATTCATCACTTTCTCCATACATACTCTTCTCTTATTCTCACTCTGCAGGTTCCATTCTTTCGAAATCTCACCTATTTGGTCTATTAATTTTTTCCTCGGTATTCCCCTTCCACGATTTCCTCTAACATTTCCTCTGTACAATTCTTCGTTAGTCGTTCATCATCCCTTTTTTCAAGATTATAAGTCCGGTCGATAGCTCAATTGGTAGAGTGCTTGCATTCCATGCCGTGAGCTCGGGTTCGAATCCCACCGAGCGCTAGGGTGTCAGAAATGATTTCCCGTTTCGGTGTTTATTTCAAACCCCAAAATAAAAATACTGGCAAGGTTTACTCAGCCTTCACAAGAAATGAGTACCAGCTCTCTCGGGAGCTGGGAAACCCCCACTTCAATTGAAGTGGTTGGCGTAAGGCCGGCCCCCTTACCTGTAAAAATAAATAGGTTCAACTCGCCACATGCGACCCCTTCGGGAATAACGCGGCAAGAAGTTACACTATATGTGTAGCTTAGTTGCGTTTGCGTCTTTAGAATTTTAGGTTACATAATTTTTAAATCCAACATAGATACTAATACCGGGGCTATATGACCTAGTGGTTAGCGCTTCGGACTCATAATTGGAAAGTCGTGGGTTTGAATCCCGAAGCACAAAAATATACAATTTATATTTTCGAATAATGCTCTTCGCTAGGTTGAAAAATTCATATACCTCAACCAAAGACCAGTCACCAAAGGTCCACCCAGCCTTACAGCAACTTGGTATTGCTTGAGAATTGGTGCTTTCTTTATCGACGACTTATCCCGCAGAGAGGACTCTTGAGGAGTGATTCACCAAATAGATCATCCTCATAATATTATAAATAGTGAAATTTATTTCCAAAAAATGTAAGAAAGAAAAATAGCTCTCAGTTTTCATGCATTTTTGTAACGAGAATTACGTACAGACTGCACAGACACTAATGTATCAAAAATATATAAAAAGTAATACGCTCATTAAAGGCGCTATTTCACTTCCAATACATTTTTTATTACAAACATGCATACGAAAATTAATATCCTGAAAAGATACTAAAACAAATACAATCACTAGAGGCGCTATTTTATTTTCAATACATTACAAGTTCAAGCATAATATATGGAAAGTGATACGTAAATTACTTTAGTGAAAAGGTATGGAAACAAATACGATCACAAGAGGCGCTACTTTAATTTACATGTAATTTTTTAAATACGCTTGGAATACTACATGAAAGTGACCTTACCGCAGATTTTCATCGCTAGAGAGAGAGAGAATGGAGTTGTTGTGTGGTGAGTGAGGGGGAGAGAGCTACAGTGATGTTGGCTGTAGAAAGAGATGGATGTATGTGGCGTGGGTGGGAGGGGAAAGAGACGTAGGAGGCGCGGAGCCGGCAACGTCGCAATGTTTTGCAGTCTCGCTAGAAATGCACGTAAATGAACTTTCTTCCTAAAAATTGAGGTTTGCATCGCAACTAAGCTACACATATAGGGTAACTTCATGTGGCTAGTGGAACGTATTTATTTTTACAGGCCCTACACCAATCACTTCAGTTAAAGTGGGGTTTTTTTCCAGCTCCCGATGGCTGAGTACTCATTTCTTGTCAAGGCTGAGAACACCTTGCCGGTATAAATTTTTTGGGGTCTGGAATAAACGCTGAAACGGGAATTAGTCATTTCTGACACCCTCGGTAGGATTCGAACACGAGCTCACGGCATGGAATGCGAGCACTGTACCAACTGAGCTATCGACCGGACTTGGACGTGGACCGGTTTGTTTCTAGGGAAAAATGTGTATAAATATTTTGTTATTGGTTGCATAGGACGGCAGTCCCATACGCGACTGATGTTTTCTCGCCAATTCCAAATTCTCCTCATTGTAGAACTATTTCACTCGGCCCCATCATCTTCAAGTGAAGTTGTTGGCGTAATGCCGACCCCCTTACTACTGAAAATAAATAGGTTCCACGCGCCACATTCGCTACCTTCAAATAAGAAGTTTCGCTGTATGCACAGCATAATCGCATATTTTAGTTTAATAAAATTTAATTTTTGCTTCAAAGAAAAAAGTTTCCCTGTAATAGGGGTGGCTTTGGTAAAATTCAAGGAAAACCATAGGAAAACATAACAATAAACAATATTTTTTTGTTTCATTTACATTCCATGCTTCACTTCTGTACATTAGTGTCAGAATGAAATTCGTTCAATAGAATATGTACGAGTGTTCGAGAAATATGAATTTTCTCAGATCAGTTGGTAGAACGCTTGCGTCCAATGCCAGAGACTGATCGCCACCAAGGGTGTCGGAAGTGACGCAGGTCGCATGTGAACATACAACATAAGATACATCGATATTTGAGATTCATATTGAATGCGCGTCCACAAGCAGACACGAGTAAGTCCGCTCTTACACATAATGAATGTGAATGAAAAAAAAAAACATGAACCCTGCAACTCTTGCCGACCTTCCCTAAAACAGAAATGACATACCGTCCCCTTAGTGCTTGTTTGGCATAAGTCTATCAGAGGTTATTGCTGCATGTGTATTTACTAGGGATGGGCCGAATGTGGTTTGAACCGAATTCGAACTTCGGCCGAACATTCGGTTAACGTAAAAAATTTGGCCGAACTTCGGTTCGGTAAAAAAAGTTACGCATTATAATTTCTTGTTACTGTTATTTGTTAGAAAAATACTAAATTTATTTCATTTTTCTTTCAATCTATGATATCTTTGTAACGGAGTAGAAGAAGATTTAATTTTTATCAAATTATAAGTTAATGTTCACTTGTTCCTACTAAAAGAAATGACCATGAGTGCGTATTTAGAAGCCTGATTTTTATTCTACGCTTATAAAAATAGTGTGACATCCATTTATAAGTCAAAATTGCGCAAGCAGGTATTTGGTTTTACTTTTTCTTACACTGAATGTTTGGCATTTGACCCGAATTCCGAAGTTCATCAATTTTGGCCCATCTCTAGTATTTACATTAACTAAAATCCAAACCTCAAATGAATCCTGCAACTTTTGCCGAACTTCCTTGAAACACGGATGACATGTATTTGCCTGGAACAATTCGCCAGTCTGTGTTCGCGCGAACCAGCCTACCACCACCTTCAGAAAGGGACTGAAGACACTGCTTTTAGGGATGGGCAAAATATATCGATATATCAAAAGTACCGATATTTTTTTTGAAAAATATCGATATTTTCATCGATATTAGAAATATCGATTAATCGATATTTCGATATTGTTTTTCAAGTATCAAAATCGTATCAAAAACGATATTTTTTTGCAAATGTGACATTTCTCCCCACACTTTAAGGTGGCTGTGTTTTGAAGCCAACATTTTTACGTAACAAATTGCATGTCTCCTCTCCCTCCCCGACCCGTCGACAGATTTTTAAATTTTAACCCAAAATAATTCGAAATTTTGAGGTGTTACCCGCCAGCGACCGATATTTTTTTGGAAAATTTCGATTTTTTTTTTTGAAATGCGTTTCTATCCCCCCGTCCCCTCGTCTCCCCGTCGACAGATTTTTAACCCAAAAATTTCGAAATTTTGAGACGTTACCCGCTAGCGACCAAAACGTATTGAGGAAAAATATCGATATATCGAAATATCGATATTTTTTCCTCGATATATTTCGATAGTGTTAAAAAATATCGATTCGATATATATCGATATAGGTATTTTTTTCATTTGCCCATCCCTAACTGCTTTTCTCCAGAAGCCATGGCGCCCTTGAGATAGTCCTGGACCATTAAATGGCGCCACAGGAAATAAATCATCCATCATCATCAAAAGAAAAGTCGTCCTTTTTTTCCAGTAATGGTCGTCAGCGCCAAACCGTTGAAAAAAATCGGTGTTAATTGTAAAGCCTTCCTTTCGGAACAATCTCGAGTTGTTATAGTAGCAACTATAGCAACAACTCGTATATGGGATAATGCGCACAAAACGACAACCAACTATCCCGCGTGCGTCTCTCTCTCACACGCAGATGCGCCTAGAGGTGGGAGTGAGACGGAGGGAGGTAGGTGCCCGATTAACCGGTCTGCTGCGACCTCGGATAACCGGCGTCCGGAAAACCGGTTGGCGGAGGCGTGACCCCATCCAGGAGAGAGATGGTTACCATTCCAGAGGACTCGCAAACAACTTTCCCGCCTCTTTTTTTGAGGGACGCCTTGGACCACCATTCCGCTAAGGTTGTCCAGATCCTCTGCAGAGATGCATCCACTTCTTCCTATTCTTGCATATTTTTTTTGACAGATTTGTGAAGAGCTTTAACCTTTTTTGCCTGGTTGGATGTACTGGGTGCCACAGCTTGTATCGCCAAAAATCAAAACATATCTAAAAATGCTCGATTGGCGGTACACGGTGGCATACTTTTACCCAGCTTGATGTATGGAAGTAAAGCCTGGACGGTGAATGAAAGTGAAATAAGTAAGGTCCATACTGTTGAAATGGACTTTCGAAGAAGTATGATTAGGAAAAAACGGAGTGATAAGGTGAGGAATGATTTTGTAAGAGAAGAATGTGGTGTAAGAGAAAATGTGAAAGTGAAGATAAAAAGAAGTTTGTTAAGATGGTTTGGGCACATGGAGAGAATAAATGAGGAAAGACTGACGAAGAAAGTATACGTTGCAAGAATAGATGGATATTGTGGTAGAGGAAGATCGAGAAAGGTATGGATGGACCAAATATCCGAAATTACGAATGAATGGAATATCCAGAGTCATAATAAAAGAAGAGCCTGTATGAAAACGGTTATGACTCTGGATGAAATGAAAGAAGTATGTAAGGACAGAAAGAAATAGCGGTTGATCTGTAATGTTGGCGGCTAGGGTTTATTAAATGGGAATTTGTTTTCTGTTTTAGTTTTGATGTCCAGATTTGTGAAGAGCTAACCTATTTTGACTGGTTGGATGTCTTCATGCGAAAGCAGAAGCTTGTGTGCATGCAATGGCATCTGTTGAACCACGGTCGAAGTAATTGTCAAATGGGCCAGACGTTATTCGAACCAGCGTTATTCTGTCCAAATACGCTAGTCAAGAATAGCGACTTGATGCCTCGGCCATAACACCGACTAGATCTACAATCTATAATCTAACTTGCATAGATATATTACATTTAAGATTAACATTAAATGGATTCCCACATGCAGACACGTGTAGGTACTTACAAATTGCAATCCATACCTCAGATGAACATAAGCCCTGCAAGTCTTGCCGACCTTCCCTGAAACAGGGGTGACATTAGCAACGTGAAACATTTTTTACAGTTTGGTAGGTCAGCCTCATACCAACCTACAAGTCAACGAAGGATTTTATAAATTTATTCATTCCCATTTTATCCCATTCTTTCCCAACAGCATATAACAAAATGTTAGAATGCCTTTTTCCTAGCAACCCAGTCGGGTAACGAGGTTAATTTTCGCGCCCTTTTCAATATTCAGACCTCAATCTGTAATGTAGTATTTATATTGTTAAAACTTACCACCCTTTCTGTAAAAATTGTTTACTTTCCCGATGCTATCCCTGTTTCAGGGTTCATGTTTTTTTGTTTCTTTTTTGTAAGTACACATTCAGCATGTGTTAGCGCAAACTTTTACGTATCTGTTTTATGGGCGTGCATTTAATGTGAATCTTGAATGCTTATTTATCTTTGCACCTTAGATTATAAATTACATAGAAACTCTGGTAACCTTGAGTGTAAAAATGACGGAGTTGTAGAAGTTTTTTGAGTAAAAAATGAATTAAAATTTCTTCAATGAAAATCGGTCTTTACTGAGTAAACTTTTTTCATTGCAAATTCAATTCGTATTTGTGTTAAAACTGCAAAATATAAATACAAAGTTTTCTCTCCATCTGCGAGTTATTGGACGCTCTTTTAGTACATAGATCAGAGTTTTCGCTCAACCAAAGCGATTAACTTAATAGTATGAAAACTAAAAGCAGCGTCTCTAGTGAGAGTTTTAGTTGTCATATATTTTTTGTGTTGAGTTTCGTGTCACGATAAACTGTCGATTGACAGAATGCCCAGCGACATAATGCCAAACGAGTAAATGTCCAACGACATAATGTCCCCGCGACAGAATGTCCACTAAAACAATGTATCTACATTGAGAAATGTCCACGAAACAAAATGTCCTTTGACAAAATTTCCTTTGACAAAATGTCGACGTGACAAAATGTCGACGTGACAAAATGTCGACGTGACAAAATGTCGACGCAACAAAATGTCTTTTGACAAAATGTCGACGCGACAAAATGTCTTTTGACGAAATGTCGATGCGACAAAATGTCTTTTGACAAAATTTCGACGCGACAAAATGTCTTTTGACGAAATGTCGATGCGACAAAATGTCGACGCGACAAAATGTCTTTTGACGAAATGTCGATGCGACAAAATGTCCTTTGACAAAATTTCGACGCGACAAAATGTCTACGCGCAGAATGTCCAGTGACAGGATGTCTAACAACAAAATGTCCACCGACAAAGTGTTTACTGAGGTGTGATTCACACAAAAACAGCGCTCACCAAATAAATCATCAATCAATCAAGACCTTTTGTGTCGGTGCAAATCCAATTTGGAAACTTGTCCATGTAGACATTTTGTTGGTTGTCATTTTGTCCAGTGGATATTTTGTCGCGTGGGCATTTTGTCGGGCGACCATTTTGTCTGTGGGTATTGTGTCGTTGGACATACTGTCGTACAGAATTTTGTATACTTGTGACTGTGGACAACAAGCTATAGGTCCAAGGAAAGTGTCTGCAGTTCTGAGATAAGACAACAATAGGGACTAACGAAAGATGGGAGTTCTCTTGTGCGGGTCCAAATCCAATTTTAAAAGTTGAAAGCGTCCGATTGCGAGAATCCTGCAGCGAGTATTGAAAATTCAATGTACTTACTGGTAGTTCTCCATCAGAGGCGAACAACCCATACTAGCAAAAGTAAATAAATAATAATCAATGTTCTTCACGCTACCCGTGATCTAGAAACAATCCCACAATGAATGCCACCCAAGGTATTCTATTCAGTAACATCAAACCTCACATGAAAATAAACCTTGCAACTCCTGCCGCCCTTCCCTGAAACCGGAGTCGCATCGGTAAAAGTGAAAAAAGTTTGTGCAGCATGGAGGGCAGCCTCATACAAACCTAATGATTTAAATATTTAGTGTGATACCTACGATATACTTACAAAAAAAAAACACTGAATTTAAAAACAAGGTTACATTTGCAAAAAGTCTATTCGAAATGCGCAAATAAGCTACACATATAGTGTAACTTCTTGCCGCGTTATCCCCGAAGGGTTTCGCATATGGCGAGTGTAACCTATTTATTTTTACAGGTAAGGGGTGCCGGCCTTAAGCCAACCACTTCAGCTAAAATGGGGGTTTCCATGCTCTCAAGAGAGCTGGTTCTCGTTTCTTATGAAGGCTGAGTAAACTTTGCCGATATTTAATTTTGGAGTTTGAAATAAGCACCGAAACCGGAAATCATTTCTGACACCCTCGGTGGGATCCGAACCCGAGCTCTCGGCATGGAATGCAAGCATTCTACCAACTGAGCTATCGACCGGAACTTTTACGAGCTTGGCCGTCGCTACAAAACGCCAATTCTCAAACAAGACTCAGTTGCTGTAAGACTGGATGGACCTTTGATGATCGGTCTTCGGTTCCTCACATCAAAAAACTCTTTTGTTTCTTACAAACCAATCTCGATTCGCAAACACAACCAAACTTAACAAATAATGTGAATCAAAGTCATCAATTCCTTATCAATCAACACATCATTATCTCACCCCATTGTATCTTTCTTTCTTTCTCCCAATACACAATCGCTGCACCTAGATCCACCAGCGACAATTGGCTTAGTCTCCATCTCATACCGATGGGGTGTTTCTCTTATAAGGGGGCCATTCCTACATTTCAAAAAGGGGGCTTCCTTAACTAGTAAGGGGCCCAGAACTGTCCCTTGGGGTACACCGGTCCAGGGGTGGAACCCCAAGTCACACTTGAGCTGCGGTCAGAGAGATTGAAAAATATCTGCAGCAAGTTAATCTCCTAAGTGAGGATTTGTGCCTTGCAGACCATTACAAATTTGTTTTTTTCCTTTTAGGGATGTTTGTTTGTCCATTCAGATTTAAGTGGATATAAGTATTTGATCGTTTCATTGTGTTTTCCCTTTGTATAAAATGGCTATTTTGTTGCTTCTATTGTGATGAGAAAACAAATATATCGATATTTTAATATTTGAGGGGTTAATAATCATAATGATAATATCAGTTTAATTTATTGTAAATTACAAATGATAAGAGAGCGCCGTTTTTGTGTGTGTCACACCTCAAGGGCCCTCTCCGATCATGGATAAGACTTTCTAAAAAGGTGTGTCTTGTGTGCTATGTGCAATGTGTGCGAAATACACCCACAGATTTGGAGTTCTTCACTCCGGGTGGCAGTCTGTTTCACTCCACCGGACCCGCAACACGGAAAGCGCGGTCTGCGAAATTTGTACGAATTTGACGGCGTGGCTGAACCAAATTGACTGCTCGGCCACGGATCTGAGTGTCTGCCTCCTTACACCCATCGCAACACTGTCAACAGGCAACATCATGTCAGTCAGATAAGGGGGAGCCAAGCCATTGATGGCTTTATATACCATCACACAAACACGGTAGACCACCCTCTCCAGAAAACGAAGCCAATGTAGTGTTTTTAACAGCGGAGTGATGTGAGCGAATTTGGGTATCCCGAACATGAGTCTTGCTGCCGAATTCAACACAGATTGAAAGCGATTGAACTGCTTCTTTGGTTGGATTGGGTTTTGCTTGGGTTGGATTTGTTTAGAATTGGGTTGTGGATTTACTTCCTATCCGGTTCAGTCGATAGCTCAGTTGGTAGAATGCTTGTGTTCAAAGCCACAAAGCTAGGATTCGATCCCCACAAAGGATCAGATATGATTTTCTGATCGAATCCAAACAAGCACGAGTTGATAATCAGAGAGGTCATTAAAGGTACATCCAGCCTTACAACAACTGGGTCTTGTTTGAGAATTGGCGCTTTCTGTAGCGAGGATCAAGAGCTCTTCAGGGTGATTCACACAAAAACGGCTCTCATCATATCGCACGTTTAATAAAAAAGAGCAATACCTCAAAAAACAAGAATGTTGGGAAATCACGTTTGAAGTTCAGACAACCAGCACATTTTGTATGAGATGAAAAAGGTGGCAGATGTTTTATCTCGGTCATATTCGTCCAAATTGAACGGTTGTCGCATTCTACCTATTCTTCTCGCATTGTTCTTGCGTTTTATTACATAATCTCGATTTTCTGAATTTTCGAGTTATTGCTCTTTATTATTAAGCGTGCGATATCAATCATCCTATTATTATTATTGTCGTCCCTCCAGTGCTTGTTTGGCTTAGCTACCATTTGATTCAAAGATGACCTATAAAATAAATAGACTTAAAAATCACATTCTACACAATCTAGGCTGAGTAAAGAACGTAAAACAAGATAATAAGAGAGTTGTTTTAAGTGACTTAAGCTTTCATGGGTTTCTCAGATAAAAACTATTTTTTACGAGAGAAAACATTAAAAAGTGTGAAAATCCTGCAGCTTAGAAGTTTTTCATGAGCACTTCCTTATAATTAATTCACTTACTATGAGAAGTTACTCCCAATAAAATGTTTTATCTACGATTTCTCAAATCATTGAATCAGTAGGCGATATGTTCAAAATCAATTTCTAGCATTAATTAGAAAAAATGTAATTTGTCGTGTTTATTCCTTGACTTATAGGTTGGTATGCGGCTGACCACCCATGCTGTAGAAAATGGTTCACTTTGTCAATATCACCCCTGTTTCAGGAAAGGACGGCAAGAGTTGCAGGGTGTATGTCCATTTGAGATTTGGTTGTTATGTTGTAGGTTCAAATGCGTATAATGCATAGGTACAATCTGAATCTCCAATTTATAATATCTTTGCAACTTAGATAAGATTAGACAGTAGTCCAGTACACATACAAACTCTTTACTCGGTTGGAGATAGGACAAGCAAGCACTAAGCGCATTGTGTTCCTACCCCTCCCATGTACTGTTTTAGTCACCTATGCTTTGTTCCCGATTATTCCTTGGGCTGAATACTGTATGAGTCATCCTATTGTAGGAACTTGGTGTAAGTTGGATCGAGTATTTTCTCTGCACTTAATGTACATAAGTACTTCACTTCTTGATCTTAAAGGCTACTCTGACGAAGACAGTGAGCAAGGATAGTAATACGATCTAATCTAATAATCTAATCTAATATAAGTTGCAAAGATATGTTATATTGGAGATTCACATTACATGCGTTCTCACAACCAGACACGTACAAGTTCGCGCTTGCACATGCCTCATGTGAACCTACAACATAAAAACCAAATCTCCAATGGACATACACCCTGCAACTCTTGCCGTCCTTCCCTGAGACAGGGGTAACATTGGCAAAGTGAACCATTTTTACAGCATAGGTGGTCAGCCTCATACCAACCTATAACATACACGACATAATAATAGTAATACGATAATAACTAACAAATCGTTTTTTGTGTTCTTTCGGCTTTGACCATTTTCAATTTGCAGCTCCTACAGCTGCCGACGTTTCGTTATCACGAGCAGAAAGTATCCTCAAGGCGAGTTATCAAAGCGCCGCGGCGGTCTTTGTTGTCTTCGCGGACACGCGCTGATGTTAACTGGCTGGAACAAAAACGATTTGTTAATTAACACCGGCCATGAAAGTGAAAGTTTCCACAATTTTAAAAATAATAACATTAGGATTATTTATTTGGTGAGCGCTGTTTTTGTGTGAATCACACCTCAAAAAAACCTCTATAAACTTGGTCATCGCTATAGAAAGCGCACAGTTCTCAAGCAAGACTCAGTTGCTGTAAGGCTGGATGACCTTTCTGATTAAAACTCGTTCCCCCAGTGCTTGTTTGGCTCATCTACCATTGATATGATTCAAAGATGACCTTTCAATGAAATTGTGTTAAGAATCATATTCTACACAATCTGAGCTAAGAAAACAACGTAAAACACGATAATGTGAGAGTTGTTGTAAATATTCTTTAAATCTATTTCCAGTTTTCATAAGATACATTGGTCCAGTACACATACAAACATTGCTCATGTGAAATTACCTCAAACGCAAAAAAAAAAACGCTACACATATAGTGTAACTTCTTGTCTGCGTTATCCCGGAAGGAGTCGCATGTGGCGATTCGGGACCTATTTATTTTTACGGGAAAGGGGGCCGGCCTCACACCTACCACTATCAGTTGAAGGGGGGGTTTCCCAGCTCCCAGGGGGCTGGTTCTCATTTCTTGTGAAGGCTGAGTAAACCTTGAGATCGAACCCTTGCTCCCGGCATGGAATGCAAATATTCTACCAATTGAGCTATCGACCTTTGTACGAGCTTGGTCGTCGTCGCTACAAAGCGCCAATATTCAAGCAAGACCCAGTTGCTGTAAGGCTGGATGGACCTTTGGTGACCGGTCATTGGTAAAGGTTTATGAATTTTTCAACCCAGCGAAGAGCAAATTTGAAAATATAAATGGTATTTTTTTTGTGCTCCACCGGGATTTGAACCCACAATTTTCCATTTATAGTCCGAAGTGTTACCACTGAACTACGGACCGGTCTGATGATCTCTGATGGACATAAAACAAACAAGCACTAAGCAAACGAACGAACTTGCATACAATCTCCGTCAGAATAGCCGCCCTTTTAAGTGCAGTCCTTCCTTTAGTATTGTCCCTATGTAGTATGTATATTGGAGTACACTTTGTAGACGCCCGCCTCTTCTAACTTACAAAGGAGTTTCTACACACACATGTACTATAATACGACTGGGTGCGTACCACGACAAAAATTCCATTGACTAAATGTCCAAGCAACAAAACGTCCAAGTGACAAAATGTCCACCGACATAATGTCTAATCTAATTTAATGTAAGTTGTAAAGATATGTAACATTGGGGATTCACATTATATTAATTTTCACAAGCACACACGTATAAACTCGCCCTTGCACATGCCGCATGCGAACCTACAACATAAAAACCCAAATCTCAAATGAACATACTCCCTGTAATTCTTGCCGACCTTTCCTGAAACAGGGGTGACTTTGGCAAAGTGAACCATTTTTACAGCGTGGGTGGTCAGCCGCATACCAACCTATAAGACATGGAACATACACAACAAATTACAGTGTTAAAATCAAAAAGGGAAACAAAATTCTAATTTAAAAACTCCTAGCCGTTAAACAACCGACAAAATGTCCATTGACAAAATGTTCATTGACAAAATGTCCACCGACAAAATGTCCACCGACAAAATGTCCACCGACAAAATGTCCACCGACAAAATGTCCACCGACAAAAGTCCACCGACAAAATGTCCATTGACAAAATGTCGACCGACAAAATGTCCACGCGACAAAATATCCACCGACAAAATGTCCACCGACAAAAGTCCACCGACAAAATGTCCACCGACAAAATGTCCACCGACAAAATTTTCACGCGACAAAATGTGCTCAAACAAAATGTCCACCAGACAAAATATCACGCGACAAAACGTCTACGCGTAAAAATGTCTAAGACACACGTATATCATACGATTTATGTATTATTATATGATTTTGTACATTTTTCAGAGGACATCTTGTCGTATGGACATTTTGTCAATGGACATTGTGTCAATGGACATTCTGTCAATGGACATTCTGTCAATGGACATTCTGTCAATGGACATTGTGTCGGTGGACATTCTGTCAATGGACATTCTGTCAATGGACATTCTGTCAATGGACATTCTGTCAATGGACATTCTGTCAATGGACATTCTGTCAATGGACATTCTGTCAATGGACATTCTGTCAATGGACATTCTGTCAATGGACATTCTGTCAATGGACATTCTGTCAATGGACATTGTGTCGGTGGACATTCTGTCAATGGACATTCTGTCGATGGACATTCTGTCAATGGACATTTTGCCGTGACGCGGAGCTGGGTGTGGACGTTCCTTAACTTTGAACTCACAGACGCGTGGGTGTTATATAAATTGACAAGAAAAAACGCTGTCTTCTAAATTATATGACCATCATTGTTTTTTAAAATATAACATCTACAGATGTACACGGCTATTAGTGGATATATATGACAGCTCTGTAGTCCAGTGGTAACACTTCGGACTCGTAAATGGAAGGTTGTGGGCTTGAATCCCGGAGGAGCATAAAAAAACGTATCATGTATATTTTCAAATATGCTCTTCGCTGGGCTGAAAAAATCATATACCTTACCAAAGCTCCATACAGCCTTACAGCAACTGGGTCTTGCTTGAGACTTGGCGCGACTTTGTAGCGACGACCAATTTCGTAAAAAGTCCGGTCGATAGCTCAGTTGGTAGAATGCTTGCATTCCATGCCGAGAGCATGGGTTCGATCCGCACCGAGGGTGTAAGACATGATTTCCTATTTCGGTGGTTTTCCTTTATCGAACCCAAAATATGAATACTGGCATGGTTTACTCAGCCTTGACAAGAAATGAGAACTAGCCCACTTGGGAGCTGGGAAACCCCCACTTTAAATAAATAAATAAAGCCGGCCCCCTTACCCGTAAAAATAAATGGGTCCCGAATCGACACACGCGAGCGCTTCGGGGATAACGTTGGCAATCTTCTTCCTCAGCCCTTTTTAGTTCCCTCCTGGACGTAGGCCTCCTCCAATCCTCTCCATTCCTGTCTATCGCCTGCTGTGTTCAGCCATCCTCTGCCTGCAGTTTTCTTGATGTCGTCCATTTTAAGCAGGCCACTCGCTGTATGACATCAGTGACACCAGTACGTCTACGGATCTCCTGGTTTGGAACCCTGTCTCTGAGACTGATTCCCAGCAGCCTCCTTTCAATGGCTCTTTGGCACGTCCTCAGTCTGTTGGCGCTATACTGAGTAAGCCCTCTTGATTCCAAGTCATAGGTGGATACTGGAAGCACGCATGACTCGTAGTCAACTAAGCTACACTATATGTGTAGCTCAGTTGCATTGCGTGTTAGCGTTTACGTTGTTTGAAAACAAAGACCCGATTACTTGGTGTATTCTTGCCTGAATGGATCGGTCGCCACTGGTACATCCCATACACTGGAATGATGTATAGTCGTATCAGCTGTCAGTGGCAGCCGCCGGCTAAGATAATGCTCGGGAACTAGTTGTAAAGTACCTACTTGCCTGTTGGAGTTAGTACGACTATACTCACCACAACTGAATACACCCACGTACCTCAATTCACTGTGAAAGTAGCAAATTTTACTCCAATTGAAGTTTGCGCGAATTTAGTCCGGTCGATGGTAGAGTGCTTGCATTCCATGCCGTGAGTTTGGATTCGTGTCCCGCCGAGGGTGTCAGAAATGATTTCCCGTTTCGGTGTTTATTTCAAACCCCAAAACAAAATACCGGCAAGGTTTACTCAGCCTTCACAAGAAATGAGTACCAGCCCTCTCGGTAGCTGGGAAACCCCCACTTCGACTGAAGTGGTTGGTATAAGGCCGGCCCCCTTACTTGTAAAAATAAATAGGTTCAACTCGCCACATGCGACCCCTTCGGGGATAACGCGGCAATAAGTTGCACTATATGTGTAGCTCAGTTTCGTTTTGCGTTGCGTAAACATATATGTAAATTTGAAAAATGAAAGTACAAAAAAGCACAATGAGATGGTTCGGACATCTTGAAAGAATAGATGATGAACGACTAACGAAGAAAGTGTACAGAGGAAATGTCAGAGGAAAGCGTGGAAGGAATGTATAAAAATAAAGCAATGCAACGCAACACACACCACAGCATTGCGCAGCTAACGGCCCTGCAACCGGTTAAGGACAACTGCCACATCACCAACACCTCTGCGGCACTATAACAAGTGTCATAGACCCCTAGAGTCTCTTGAATCTAATAAGTCTACCGCACAGGCTTCCTTAAAAAGAATGGAACCTGCAGAGTGAGAATAAGAGAATAGTGTGTGTATGATAAAAAAACCTTTTGCGAATGATTCTCGTTTTGTTATCTGTCACTCTCGCACTTGCTTCCTTACAATGCATCCGTTCCTTTTCCTCGCAATATCAAAGTACCAAAATCAGGCCCCAGTGCTGGACATCTTGACGACCGTCGCTAGATCAGCTGTAGATATTCCGCCATGTTCAATTTTGCCGTAACTCAAATAGATACGGTAAGGCCTATCGACTGTCGTCGAGACTTCCACCCCAGTTCCTTCATTTGTCTCAAAGATTGCTTTAGCGCGAAGTTTAGAGGTCAAAGACTATATGCGAAGGTTGCAGGAGGTCTAGGAGTGTGAGGGGAAGATGAGAAGAGAGTTGGAAGGTGGGGAATGATGGTGGTGAAATGTACACAATATTATATTATGAATAAAGTAGGTTATGTTTACATTCGCTACTGGAAATTCTATTTTAAAATGGATCACCCGTCTGCAATAATCTATAATCCATCTAATCTAATCTAAGCTGCAAAGATATATATCATTTAAGATTTATATTAAATGCATTCCCACAAGCAGATATGTATAATTTCGCGCTAACACATGCCGCATTTGGACCTACAATATAAAAACCTAATCTCAAATGAACATAAGCCTTGCAACTCTTGCCGTCCTTCCCTGAAACAGGGGTGACATTGGCAAAGTGAACCAATTTTGTACAGTATGGGTGGTCAGCCGCATAACAACCTATAAGTCAAGGAACATACATGACAAATTACATTTTTTTTAAATCAATAAATAACAATATATACACGGACATAAAAAACTAAATCATAAAACCAATTTTACTTTAACAAACCCCAGCCGCCAACATCACAGATCAACCGCCATTTCTTTCTATCCTTACATACTTCTTTCATGTTTT
Source organism: Agapetus fuscipes (assembly GCA_951799405.1). Classification (NCBI taxonomy): domain Eukaryota; kingdom Metazoa; phylum Arthropoda; class Insecta; order Trichoptera; family Glossosomatidae; genus Agapetus; species Agapetus fuscipes. The sequence continues at coordinate 2,237,104 of OX637354.1, read as the reverse complement.
ATTTTAAACAAGAATACAACAGCAACCCTCCAAAAATCACCCATTGACCAACTCGCAACTCGTAATTGCAACTCGCATGGGTTAAAAAAAGTTCTCCCGTGAACTGTTCCTGTTTATAATTTTTAACGCCTTTAAACATGTGATCGAGCGAGATTTGGCAGTCGGCAATTTTCAAAACTTCTCAGTTTTATTTTCACTGGGAATAATTATTTTCAACGGTATTATTAACTGGCAAAATGATACTTTCAGATAAAGAAAAGCACACTCGCAATCAAACAAAAGTCACTCGCAATTTCCGAGATAGCGAGTAGAATTTTGGAGGGTTGACAACAGTATAATTTTGTTATTTTCTACATAGATAAGATAGTTATAAACAATCCATTGTGCCAATTAAGTATTCTACAATTTTGGATTATAAATCATACTAAATTGCAAAGATTCACCAACAATTTAGATTCATATCAAATATATATTTCGATACTTTAAAGGTTAAAGATTTTAAATTATGATTACGGTCGTTAGACATTTTAAAGAATAAAAAAAAACAGATTTTACTGACCGTGCTAAAGAGAAGAACGATTTTCTCTACGTTTCGTCGGAGTCATATCCGACGTCCTCAGGAGACGTGTGTCCTCTACAAGGAGGAACCACGAACTAAAAACTTAAAAAGGTTAAACTGAATTAGTGACATATTAAGCTAACATGGGTTTCTCAGATAAATGAACATTTTCTACGAGAAAAATAACTAAAAAGTGGGAAAATCGTGTAAAAAATAAAGGGTTTGTGTATTCCAGTTGTCCTCTTGACAATGATGTGATGTCATCGAAAGCGCTCGAGGAAAATAAATCAACTCATGAAGAAAAACTTTATGTATTTATTTTTACATTATTAATTGAAAATCCTGTAGTTTAGAAGTTCTTCATGAGCACTCCCTTATAATTAGTTCACTTACTATGCGAAATTCTTCTTCTCCTGTTTCAGTCCTAGGATTGGTTTGCAGCAATATCTTTTACTCTTGTTCTCCATTCTTCCCTGTCTTGTGCGGCTCTTTTAAAGTCTGCATATGATGAGCAGCCCACGTTCACCAGCAGGTCCTCCAGGTATTCTTGGCGTGGGCGTCCCCTACAGTTGGTCCCCTCGGTCATCCCCTCCATTAAATTACACTCAACAAAATGTTTTATTAAAAAAATATCAAATCAGTGAATCAGCACTTATCCAGTTATACCTTTTTAGGTGGCAATTTTTCTCAAATAAAAAATGTTTGTATGGATGAGAGACTAGCGACTCTAGCAGTCAGATTTGTAGGCAATCCAGCCGAATGACCAGGTTTATTTTGCGCCCTTTTCAACGCTCCGACCTCGTTCCAAGCTGTCGCAACTTGGTTTCAACTGCAGTAGGTGGGCAGCTTATGAATGAAATGCATTTGTAATGAGATTTCTACTAAGTGCATTCTGGTTGCAAGTAGTCATAGTTGCAGACTCAGTAGCGCAACATGACTTTCTCAATTAGAAAACAGCTGTTTCTCTGATTCATAAACCGATCCGGATCTTAGCTGGTGCGTGCACTACTTAGATCTATAATCTAAGTTGCAAAGATACATTACATTTATAATTCATATTACATGCATTCCCACATGTAGAAAAGTCGTCCCCTTAGTGCTTCTTTGCCTTATGTCCATAAGAGGTAATTTTACATGAGCAATGTTTGTGTACTGGACCAATGGGGCTGTCCATATATTACGTCATTCGCATTAAGGGGGGGGGGGGGAGTCTGGTTTGTGGATGATGGCAAATGATGTACGAGTACCAAAAGTGACGTCGTTCTTGTAAATACCAATTTCTACAAAATATACAAAATATTATGAAAGTAATATAACATTATTAATTATTAAGCTCATCCATTATTACAGAAAGAGGTGGGGGGGGAGGGGGGTCATTAGATAATGACTATAGGATGATTGTAAGGGTGGGGGGGGGGGGTTGAAAATCGGCCAAAATCGATGACGGAATTTATGGACGGCCCCAATGTGTCTTAGAATGATAGAAATCGATTTTGAAAATATTAAAAACAGCTCTCACATTATCGTGTCTGACGTTGTTTTCGTAGCTTAGATTGTGTAGAATGCGCTTTTTAAGACAATTTCATTTAAAGGTCATCTTTGAATCAAATGGTAGATAAGCCAAACAAGCACTGCGGGGACGAAGTATGAGTTCGCGCTTACACATTCCGCATGCCAACTTAGGGCATAAAACCCTAATCTTAAATGAACAAAAGCCCTGCAACTCAGTGTGACTCAGGGTGACATTGGCAAAATGAACCATTTTCTGCAGTATGGATCGTCAGCCTCATACCAACCTATTGGATTAATAAAGGAACACAATTAATTCTAATAGAGAATGCTTAATATCTTAATTCAAATGCCAATCAGTAATATTTCTTTAGTCGTTTTTTCGTTCACTTTGTCAATGTCACACCTGTTTCAGAGTTTGGCAGTAGTTGCAGTGCTAGTGACCATTTAAGGTTTGGATTTTAATTTGTAAGGACACATGCAGCATTTGTAAGCGGCAAATTACACGTGTCTGTTTGTGGGCATGCATTTTATTTGTTATTTAATACAACGTAAATCATCGTTCATCTGTACAATATTTATCTCACAAAAAACATAAGTCATGCAACCTACTCTGAAACAGGGGGGACGTTTGCTAAGTGAACCATTTTTTACAGTATGAGTGATGAGCTTTATACCCCAACCTAGTAGTAAAAGAAAATCATTTGTGTGTATTTGATTATTGTTGCTATATCTAGAGTAGCGTGAGGAATAAAAAAATAAATAAAACAACTCACTGCAACTGTAACTGTAACTCTGTCGCCATTCCGCTAGGGGTGGCCAGAGCCTCTGCAGAGCTGCCTCCATTTTTACCTATCCTTACATACCTCTTTCAATTCATTCATATCCATCACCTTTTTCATGCATTTTCTTCTTTTACGCTCACTTTGCATATCTCATTCTTTCACAATCTCCTCAATCTACTCAAAAGACAGGATTACCGGGAATCCTCTGCGGATGCAGCTTGCCTCATTATGGTTATTGTTTGAGACTTGTGATAAAGACGTAAAAAGTAATTATTGTTATTAGTTATAAACTTTGTTATTGTGTAGGTACTCGCTGTGTACGGAGTTCATTGACTGGCAAAGTTCACGAGAGAGAGGTTCTGCTTTTATCGGCTCAGGTTGTAGTCTATAAGGTTACATAAAACAAATTATGCAATCTATTTGGTAGGTCTGATAATATACATAGATTGATCTATCTATAATCTATAATCTAAGTTGTAACTTCTTCTTCCTCTTGCCTGTGTTGATGATGATGATGAGTTGATGATTTCTTTATAGCGCCGTTTCGTGATGTAGTCACTCCAAGGGCGCTGGTGCAAACGATGCTAGAAATTTGCTTGTCTTCAGTGCATTCCGGAACTTTACATGGTCCTTTAGCTCTCTCACATGATGTGGCAGGTGGTTCCAGGCCAGAGGGCCAGCAACTGCAAATGCACGCTCTCCAAACACTGTGTTAACTCTTCTTATAGGTTCTTCAATCCTTGATTTGGCTCCAGTCTCAGCTGAGCGCAGTTCCAAATAAAGCTTTGTGGACGTTTGGTGCTATCCCCGAAGGGGTCTCATGTGGCGCTTCGGGACCTATTTATTTTTACAGGTAAGGTGGCCAGCCTCACACCAACCACTTTCAGTTGAAGTGGGGGTTTCCCAGCTCCCGGGTGGGCTGGTTCTCATTTATTATGAAGGCTGAGTAAAACTTTGGGATCGAACCCTTGCTCTCGGCATGGAACGCAAGCATTCTACCAATTGAGCTATCGACCTTTTTACGAGCTTGATCGTCGTCGCTACAAAACGCCAATTCTCAAGCAAGACCAAGTTGCTGTAAGGCTGGATGGGTCTTTGGTGACCGATCATTGGTAAAGGTTTTATGAATTTTTCAACCCAGCGAAGAGCAAATTTGAAAATATAAATGGTATATTTTTTGTGCTCCGCCGGGAATCGAACCCGCAACCTTCCCATTCAGAGTCCGCAGTGTTACCACTGAGAAGTTGCGAAGATATATTATTTTCACTAACGCACACCAGCAAGCTACGTGCCTAGGTACGTGTACACACAAACTCATAGTTCGTAACGATATCTACGCAAAAAAAAAACAACTAAGCTACACATATCGTCCTGCCGGCAGTGCTTGTTTGTTTTATCCACCATTTGATTCAAATATGACACAATCTGAGCTAAGAAAAAAACGTAAAACACGATAATGTGAGAGTTGTTTTAAATATTTTTAAAATCAATTCACAGATTTCATTAGGCACATTTGTCCAGTACCTACACGTACAAACATTGCTCATGTGCTTTTACCTTTCATGGACATAGGACATTCAAGCACAAGGGTACGATATAGTATAACTTGTTGCCTGCGTTATCTCCGGAGGGATCGCATGAGGCAATTCCGGGCCTATTTATTTTTACGGGTAAGGGGGCCGGCCTTACTCTAACCACTTCAGTTGAAGTGCGGGTTTCACAGCTCCCGACGGGGATGATGGTTCTCATTTCTTGTGAAGGCTAAGTAAACCTTGCCGGTATTTATTTCGGGTTTAAAATAGCACCGAAACGGGAAATCATTTCTGACGTCACCCTCGTGGGGGGATCGAACTCTTGCTCTCGCCATGGATTGCAAGCATTCTACCAACGAGCTATCGGCCAGACTTTTTACGAGCTTCAAAGCGCGTTTCTAAAGCGACGATCAAGCTCGCAGAGGGCTCTTGAGGTGTGATTCACAGAAAAACAGTGTTCAGAATGAAGTTTTACCGCCGACAGAGAAAAATATATTTTCAAATATGAGTTTTCAAATCTGTGCCTCCTGTGAAAAGTGATACAACTCAAAAATCATCATTTTACAGGAGAGCAAAAACAAGATTAAAAAAATTCTAATTCATGAACTAAGTGGGCTAGGTTACACATAAGTACCTTATTTTGTAGATAAAAACATTCACTTTCACTGTGCATTCTAATTTTTATGGTTACTATTATAGTTTACAAATAATTGATTAAACTCTGTCAGTTGTACCTTTTTTTTGCCTGTACTTATATCATTTATTACGTGATAAATGATACAAGTCGAGTTATATTATATTGCACCTATAAGTTGTCTTTGAGTAAAGTGATACACAAAAAGCTTAATATTTTTTAAATTTAATAACTCATAAGATAATGGTCCAGGCAGAATGTTGCTCAAACTAATTATAAAAATACTACCACAAAGACACAATTGTTGTACTTAAAATAGTAGTATTTTCATAATTTACCTGAATCGTATAACTTGGCTAAACTTCCAGTCAAAAATTGGTGTAAAGTGATATAAGTCGAGATGTATCAATATTCACGATAGATTTGTAAAAAACAATGTGTGGATCAATTACTAAAAGGGATACAACTTGACTTATATCACTTTTCACGTTTTTTTGCCTAAATCCTGCCAGTTATATTTCCTAAACTATAGCAGATAGAAGAATGTGAGTAAGACCAAAAAATCGCTAATTTTTTTCTGATTATTTCTATGTAAAAATCTCAAAAAGGGTATAACTCGAGTTGTATCACTTTTCACAGGAGGCACAGATTAATATTCCTTGACTTATAGGTTGGTATGAGGCTGACCACCCATACTGTAAAAAATGGTTCACTTTGCCAACGTCACCCCTGTTTCAGGGAAGGTCGGCAAGAGTTGCAGGGCTTATGTTCATTCAAGATTGGATTTTTATATTGTAGGTCCACATGCGGCATGTGTGAGCGCGAAATTATGCGTGTCTGCTTGTGGGAATGCAATTAATATGAACCTCAAATGATACATAATATCTTTGCAACTCAGATTTAGATTAGTCCATTTTCTAAACGACCCCGAATGTTTTTTGCATACACTTTTTTTACGTATTTTAATAGAATTTTTTTTCGTACAAAAAACGAATTTCCATTTACAAAACTAACACACAATAATAATTATATTATATCCTACTAAGCCATTATGAGATAATCCTGAATGCAAAAAAAAACTGCAAAAAGCATAAAAAAGCGATTTAGTGTCTGAGGTCAATATACCGGCCATTACTCCTAGTGTGATTTAAAACTGAGCCATAGTGTTTACCAAAAAATATATGCAAACTAGAGCAGTGCCTCTTGCGATCGTTTTTTAGTAAAACGCTAACATAATGCTTTAGACTACTGACCTTGAGTTCCAAAAACTGACGGAAATGACTCAAGCTTTATAGTAGACATAACAATACGCTACGCCACTTATCTACACATATATTGTAACTTCTTTCAAATGGAACCTATTTATTTTTGCGAGTAAGGTGGCCGAACTTGCGACAGCCACTTCAAATGATGTAGGGTTCTTCAGCTTCCGAGAGGGCTGGTATTAATTTCTTGTGAAGGCTGAGTCAGCCTTGCCGGTATTTTTTTTGGATTTAAAATAAATACCAATAGGCTGGTATGTGGCGGACCACACACACTGTAAAAAAATGATTCACTTTGACAATGTCACCTCTGTTTCAGGAAAGGTCTGCAAGAGTCGTACGGCTTGCGTTCATTTGAAATTGTATTTTTATGTTGATTCACACGCGGCATGTGTAAGCGCAAACAATACGTGCCTGCTTGTGGCAATGCATGTAATATGAATCTTAAATAGCTTTGCAACTTAGATTATAGATCTCCAATTTAAGCCGAAGACGTTTTAGTGAACAAATTACGTGTCTTAGGACGGTCAACGACTCACATTCAAGAGTGATACACAACATCATGCAAGATTGTTGACTGTCGAGTGCTTGTCTTTAGAGTACAGTTTTATATTTGTGATTTTTTTTTTACTTTTCATACTGAGTAGCGTCGCTATTTTGTCAGAATCTGTATTGTCTATTTTTTTTTAATATTGTGGGATTTTTTCAAAGCTAGATTTAGTGTCTGGCTTATGTTAGAAGTTGGACTGACATGAACATATTCACGACGCTTATCTTTTTTCCCATTGCGTATAACTTGTACGCATCATCATTGTCTATCCATAATTTAAGTTGCAAATCTATAATCTATAAGTTGTAAAGATATATTATATCTATAATCTAAGTTGCAAGGATAATATATTCATTTAAAGCTCTCAGATGTATGCGGGTATGCCCACAAACCAACACGTGTAGTTCGCGCTTACAAATCGCTCCCCCAGTTCTTGTTTATCGTATACGCCAATCTTGTCAAATATGACTTTTTCATATAGTTGTCTTAAGAATCAAATTCTACACAATCTGAGCTAAAAAAAACCGTAAAACTCGATAATGTGAGAGTTCTTTTAAATATTTTTTAAATAAATTTCTTGTTTTCATAAGACACATTGGTCCAGTCTACATGCAAACATTGCTCATGTAAAATTTTCTCAATGGCGTTTACGATAAACAAGAACTAAGGCAGCGAAATGCTGAATGTGTGCTAACAAATAAAATCCAAACCTCAAATGAACATAAGCCCCACAACTTTTGTCGACCTTCCCTGACACAGGGGTGACATTGGCAAAGTGAACCATTTTTTACAGTATGGGTGGTCAGCCTCATACCAACCTATAAGTCAAGGAATACGAATAATAAATAACATTTTAATATAAAAAAAGAACAAAACCTTAAAAAGAAATCTATACAAAAAAAAAGTCAAAAATTTCCTATGCAAAAAATGTAGCAAATTAATAAACCAACATTAGAAATCATCATTGCAGATTAGCCGCCACTTCTTCCTGTCCTTGCATACTTCTTTTATTACATCCAGAGTCATAACCTTTTTCATACATGTCCTCCTTTTATTATGACTCTGGATATCCCATTCATTCGCTATTTCAGAGATTTGATCCATCCATTTTATTAACATTTAAAATTCGTATTGACTATACATACCCATAAACTGAGACGTGTAAGTTAATGTTGCATGTGCTACTTACAAATTAAAATCCAAGCCTCAAATGAACACACACCCTGCAACTTTTGCCAACTGTCCCTGAGAAATATCGCCATCTTAAAGGTAAAACTGAATAAATACCGATTCACTGATTTAAGAATTGTGAATAAAACATTTCATTGGGAGTAACTTCTCATAGTAAGTGAACTATGTAATTTATGATGATGAGTTGATGATTTCTTAAATTTCCCAAAATAAAATATCGGCAAGGTTTACTCAGCCTTCACAAGAAATGAGAACCAGCCCTCCCCGGGAGCTGGAAAACCTTCATTTCAACTGAAAGTGGTTGGTGTGAGGCCGGCCCCCTTACCTGTAAAAATAAATAGGTTCCGAAGCACCACACGCGACCCCTTCGAGGGGAAACGCTGGCAAAAGTTTACACTATATGTGTAGCTTAGTTGCGTTGCCTTTTCAACTTAAACTTAACTTAATATCATCGCTTTTTTTCTTGAAAATTTTCAAAAAAATATGCACGAAATATTCATGACTTTAAATTCATGGAAATCCAGTCTCTAAGCATCCTTAATAGGGTAATTGCAATGGTGAGCAATATGGTTGAAAACGATATTTTTGTGTAGATTATAAGTCAAGGATCTCAACTATATTTTTTTTAAGTGGTAAAATTGGGCTTTTCATTTTTAATTTTGTAAAATAAAATGCCGACAAATCGAGTCCAATTCAAACGCGACGCTATTGGCTGGAGCTCGTGTGACGTCATTGGATCCAAGTGGCGTGAGTGACGTGTGTTTGTAGTATTAGAAAGCCGGCTGTCAGTGTAAAAATACGTGCTATTATCAAGCTTCCGAGATCCGACAAACTTAATATAAACTCACAACAAACCTTGAAAAATGTCTTCGAAGTATCATAAATATTGTGTAGTTCCGATGTGTACAAATACGTCACGTGCAACACCGGATAAAAAGTTTTTGCGGATGCCCCGCGATCCAGCTATCCACAAAAAATGGTGTCTTGTGATGAAGCGAGACAAACTTCTGTCTTCCAAATCTACCCGCTTCATTTGCGAAGACCATTTTAATGTAAGTTATAGTATTTTGTTGTTATTTAATTGCATACCTATTTATAAAATATGTTATTTCTACATGCCTTCGTAAATAAATCACGTGGCTCAAGAAATGGCATGTGAAAACGCTGTCAAACGTGTCAAAATTTAAATCGATTTGTTTTTGACAAATTGATTAGAAACTCATAGTTTTTTTTGTCAGTAATGATCAAAAACATCCTCAAATATTGTTTGATTCCGTAATTTATAAGAAACAAGTGTTAACATAGCAAAGTTTTTGTACTTGTTTCTTTAGGAAGGCAGCAATGGACTGGAATGTAAATATAATATTTTCTCATCGGCCAAAGGTCACAGGTCTATGGGACTAGACCCCTTAGCAACCTATAATAAAATATAAGCTTGCCTTTGCCATGACAACCCGGCTGTGTGACATCACAACTTTTTTATCCTAGAAGTTTGTGTGCATACTTAATAATAATATATTGTCATGTACTAACGTGCCTAACCTACCTTTTTACTTTTTGTTGTAGTAGTTGTGTGAACTACATGCTCTCATATTATGTTATTTATATTTTTACAGCTCCAGGACGACTTGGAGAACTTTATGATGGGCAGATTGATGGGAAGCAATATGCGCCTGAAGAAAGGAGTTTTGCCGCACAAATTTGAGTGCCAAAAAGCTAAAAAGACTGTGGATAGGAAAACCGGCGAGATTAGAAAAAGAAAAATGCTAGTGATGGAACTTTTAAGAGAAGCAAGTCTGAACGCTACAAACTCTGAAGCATCCACATCAGTTGATGTGGATGCTTCCGCATCCGTTGATGTGGATGCTTCCGCATCCGTTGATGTGGATGCTGTGGAGCAGTCAACGCATCTGACTTCTGCTCCATTGGATAAAGCAGTGCAGGTGAATATGGTACCCACCTACAGGAGCAAAGCAACCAACACCTTGAATGTGAGACCCCCGACCACTCACAGTAGCTGCTCACCGATCAAGGGGAAACCTGTGGAATCTCCTCTGGAAAAATTTAATGTGGAAGCTGTCTATTCATCTTCCAGTTCAGACCCTGAAGATAGTGATTCTGATCTTTTTGTGGACTATGGTAGTGGCTCGGATTTTGAAGACAACAATATGGAAATGGACGCGCTTAACGTTGAGATGAAAAGAGGTTATATTTTGCTTGTGCAACGCCAACCTCAACTGTATTTAGGCATTCCAAAAGAAATGTACCATGTATTGGCTATTCTGCAAGATACAGTTTGTGCACCTATTATAGATATAATGATTTGCCTAAAGAAAATTAGGTTGAATTTTTCATATAAAGTAATAGGTGCACATTTTGGAATGTCAGATTCCTCTATATGTCGCATTTTTAAGAAAACGATTCCCATTTTATCAGGGGTACTCAAAGAGTTGATTATATGGCCATCTGCAAAACTCGTAAGGTTGGAATTGCCCATTGCATTTCGAGCTCGATATAGGAACGTCCGTTCCATTATTGATTGTCTTGAAATTCAAATTGAGAAACCAGGCAACTCGCTGCACCAATCATTAACGTGGTCTGAATACAAGGCCTGTAATACGGTAAAATATCTAATTTCTTGCACTCCAGATGGTCTCATTAATTTCTTATCATGTGGGTATGGAGGCCGAGCAACCGACTCTACTATTGCTCAGGACTGTGGCTATTTCGACAACATCGCCACAGGAACATGGGTGATGGCAGATCGGGGGTTTAAGAATATTTCCCATATTTTAGAGGAAAAGGGTGCTCACCTTGTTCGCCCTCCAAGCGTGCTGCAGAAAAGTACCCTTAGCCAAAACGAAGTTAAGGAAGCAAAGCGAATTGCCGCTTTACGTATTCACGTAGAACGTGTGATAAGCAGAGTGAGAGAATTTCATATGCTCACTATGCATTCAACTATCGACCACAACCTCGTGAATCGCTTGGATGAAATTATTGTGATTGCTTGTGGTCTGATCAACTTGCAAAAATCATTGATCAAAGTTTAGAAGGGTTAGCCACCCTTAGACATTACTTTTAAAATTCAATTTTTATTTTCAGTACTTATATTTAACCTTTATGCTTGTGAGCTTATGACTGATATTACTTTTTAAATCTCAAGTGTTTTTATTTACCTTGGTCGCTTTTATCTATTTTACACCATTCAACTCTTCATTTCACTTGTATGACTGATATTCTTTTTAAATCTCAATGTGTTTTTATTTACCTTGATAGCTTTTATCAAATTTTTACTATTCAACTCTTCATTTCACTTGTGTGACTGAGATTATTTTTGAAATCTCATGTGTTTTTATTTAACTTGGTGGCTTTTATCAAATTTTTACTATCAACTCTTCATTTCACTTGTATGACTGAGATTATTTTTTAAATCTCATGTGTTTTTATTTAACTTGGTGGCTTTAATCTATTTTTTACCATTCAACTCTTCATTTCACTTGTATGACTGATATTCTTTTTAAATCTCATGTGTTTTTATTTACCTTGATAGCTTTTACCTAATTTTTTACCATTCTACACTTCATTTCACTTGTATGACTGATATTATTTTCAAATCTCATGTGTTTTTATTTACCTTTATTTCTTCTATCAAATTTTTACTATTCAACTCTACATTTCACTTGTATGTCTGAGATTATTTTTTAAATCTCATGTGTTTTTATTTAACTTGGTGGCTTTTATCTATTTTTTGCCATTCAACTCTTCATTTCACTTGTATGACTGATATTCTTTTTAAATCTCAATGTGTTTTAATTTATCTTGATAGCTTTTATCTAATTTTTACTATTCAATTCTTCATTTCACATGTTGCTTACTAAGTTACATTTACTATCTAATCTAATCTAATACTATTCTGGTCAATTTTTCTGAATCTCACTTTACATCTGTTGCAACATGTACATAATGAGTATTAATGTTTGTATTAATAATGGAAAGCCTTTTTTATTAATAAAATACACTTCAATCAACAACTTCTTTATTTTTATTAGAAAAACCAACAGAAAGATGATACATTTAATAAGAACATATGAAAAACTCCAATACCAGGTATTGTTAAGTAGTGCATTTTTACATTATAATCTAAATGGTAAAGATACACATGACTTTATGATTCATATTAAATACATTTCTATAAGCAGGCATATTGTGTTAGTTAACGTTTACATAATATGCTGCATGTTCATTAACAAAATAAAGACCCAAATCTAAACTGAATGCACAAGCCCTTAAACTTGACGCTCTTCCCTGGAACAGAGGTAATATTGGCAAGTGAACCTTTTGTTAACAAAGTAGTTATCACATATATCAAATATAAAAAAGTAGTTAAGAAACAGCAGTTATAAAATACATAAATAACTATACTTTAAAATTGTTAGACTTTGGTAAATATGCATTAAAACACCTTATAGCTATACTTTTCAAAGTACCCACAGTGTAATACATAAAGTCTAATGTAGTCTATAAATATTTAAAAATATAAATGGTAAAACATTGTTTTAATTTTTTTTGTTGCTCGAATATTTTCGCCTAATGAGGCACCTTCAAGAGCAGAATGAACAAAAAAAAATAATAAAGTGAATTAAAACAATGTTTTACCATTTATATTTTTAAATATTTATAAAAATGGACTTTCACTGTGTTAACAGATCAACACTAAAAAATATTAATGTAGTCTAGGTTGAAAATATACATAAACATTTAAAGTTCCTATTAAATACACACCCACAAACAGACAAGTGTAAGTTCTCGCTTACAAATGCTGCATGTGTACTTACAATTCAAAAACCATATAAATGAATACTCAAATGAACAAAATCCCAGCAACTTTTGCCGTCCTTTTATTGGCAAAGTGAACCATTTTTTACAGCAAGGGTGTTCAGCGTCATACCAACCTATAAGTCAAGGGATACAAACAATAAATAACATTCTCAAGTATATAATTATTCAGAATGTTGAGAGAATAAGAACAAGAATAGCAGATCAACATTACAGATAAAAATTAATTCATATAAAATAAAACATTTATTGAAATAATCTAAAAAATAATGTTTTAGTCCAAAATTCACATGCTTTTTCCATTAAATCTAAACAATAATTTTCATCATACTCCACAGTGCATTCAACGGTCTCACAACTCTTTTCAAAATCCGGTTTGGCAACACAGAATATTCCTCTTTTCTTTTTTGTAAAATGCATTTGCATTTGGATTTGTGCAAAGAACTTTGGAGTGGGTTTGTCTTTGACAAAATATTTCTCCATCCATTTTTCGGTGCTTGGACATTTTATCTCAAGTACATATTCTTGAGATACTCCATCAGGAGAAGCTCCAAAAAATGGATAATGCTTGGATAGCAATAATCCACATTTTTTCAGATCGGGAAATTGCTTTTTGATTTTTTTGAAAACCAACTCTTCCAGTTTTCGGCCACGTGTCACAGCTGCCGTCTCAAAAATTTTTCCTCCCAACAGCTGCTCCACAAGAGAGCCATCAGGAGTGTGACAGCGTGACGCTTCATGGATCTTGGATGCTGTGATTCTCCCATACCTCAACTCGTACCAAAGAGTGCAATCAGCCTGCTCCAGAGTTTCCTTGGCTGCCTCGTTGCACGCCTCAACACTCATTCTATTTTCACAGTATGTTTGAAATTGCTGAGGGGTCGTGCCTATTCCATCGTCTATAAATTCCTCCATTAATCTATGGATGCTAAGGGATTCTATAGGATTGCCCTCCTTAAAATACTTCATAAGGAGGACATCCTTGACGTCAGCTTCCTTCGTTGCTTTAACGACGGATGCCAAAAACTTTCCGTTACTCGAAGGCCCAGCTGTGAAAGTTTTAAGTTCTCCTAAATCCCTACATTTTATGAATTTCACAGCTGAGCCTATCTCTGCCATCTTTGACCGCTTCCAGTAACATTTCACTTCTGTCTTTGCTGGCTCTTCGCTGCGACGATGCACCCATGACAGAAAGGCTACTGCATGCTTGCAACCTCCTGTAAGAGAGTAAAAATAAAAAAATGTTTCATTTTGATTAATACAGATGCAAATAATGTAGACCTCTGCTTTAATACTTTATATATTGATGAATTAACAAAAAATATTCACTTATTTTGTTGACATAAATTTTAAGTAAAAATTGGAATATTTTTTCACAAAATATTGTTTTCTTTAGAAAAATAATGAAATTAAAAAGAAAAAATATTTGCAGTCAGCAAGGCCATAATGTTGGCCAATGGATTGATATGAGTCTGACCGCCCACACTATAAAATATGTTTCACTTTGCCAATGTCGCCCGTTTCAGGGAAGGTCGGCACCAGTAGCAGGATGTATGTTCGTTTGAAGATTGGATTTTAATTTGTAAGTAGGTACACATGCAGAATTCGTAAGCGCGAACTTACACGTGTCCGTTTGTGGGCATGAATCTTAAATGTTAACATATCTTTGCATCTTAGATTACAGATAGCAATTATTTGGTGAGCCGAGCCTGCTAATTAGATCTCTTACATTTTATTGCTTTTACAAAGGAATCATGACACCTCGTGAATCTAATATTCATTACTGACCTTGAGATGCTGGACAATCTTCACAGACACATGATTCAACAGTGCCTTGTTCCTCATCGGTGATCAAGGTTACCGCGTATGCTTTTGTACGGACTTTGTGTTCTGGTGTTATACGGGCCTTAACAGTGCAAATGGCTCCATCGCGTTTCACTTGCACATAGCCAATGGCATTGTCTCCGTAACTTTCTCTCGAAGATCTAAAAACAAACAAACGGAATAAGGGTTAGGTTATATTGCAAGTGCACAACCCTTGACTGGTGTAAAGTAAGGTTATGTGATTAAAAACAACTTTTAATGATGTAATAAAGGAAGTAAGCTTTATAAACAATTAATTTAGCCTTTATATTAAGATTTAGAAGCTATGACATGGCAGTATTGCAATTTGAATAAGTAAGGTTACAGAATTTGTAAAGGAAAGATGTTTGCATGAAAACGTATAATATCTGGAGAATTTATGAATCTAAATGAACTTTGACACATAAACAGAACTATTTTTCTTACCTTGAAGCTTTTACTCCACGTAATTCTGAACTTATGAAGTCCATGTTCTTGGAGAAATACACATACATCATCATAGCATCGACCTCCGGTAAATTGTCAGATTGAGCCTTTTCAAAGCCCTTTTCAGTCATCTTTGATGATTACACCAATTCAATTATACTTTATACACGGCACAACTAACTTTAAAGTGCAAATAATAGTTGAAATTGATGAAAATAGATATACTCGTCAAATGTAAACAAATCCGCCATACAAAAATACACACGACTGAATGACAGCTGAGCCGAATGAGATCCATCGACGCACATCCGCCCAAATGCAAAAAATGGGCCGTTTAACCGGAAATGGAAAAATGACGAATTTAAAAGCGCCCTAATTCAAAAAATACGCATTATTAAAAAAAAAAAAAAACGGGAGACTATTTTTATAACTTAAATCTATCAATTTACGAAAGAAAAAAAAAGTGTGAAATTACCCTATTCCGTATGATTTAGAGTTGTGCAAAAAAAATAGCAGTGACATAATTGGATCAGAATTATCATGCGCCAAAAATAACTATCATGTGCCAAAAAAATATCAAATGCCTAAAAAAATATCATGTGCCAAAAAAAATATAAAATGCCTAAAAAAAATACTGCGTCTTTATAATTATCGTAATTGCATGTGTCACAAATAAATTATTTATTTTATGGTTTATATTTATGGTGTGATTTTGGAAATGTAAATTTTAGTTTTAACTATCATTATCTTTGTTGAAATAAGAAAGCTTTCTTTATAAGACATTTTACGGGTCTGAATTTTGTGTTCACTAACATAAGTTACAAAATTATAAAATTAAAGTTTACTTTCAATAATTCATTTTGTATCTTACTCGCATCATAATCACAACTAAGCAGTATCAATCATGTTTCAGTTACCTAATTGAAACAATAATTTTCGAAATCCATTCGAGATCTCGCCGAGATCGAATTTCTGATCCATCGAGATCTCGCCTCGAGATTGCATTCCCTACATACCATTAAGGGTTTTAAATACCATCAAACACACACGGTAGACCACCTTAAATCAGAAAAACGAAGTCATCTTAATCTGGATATTCCCATTGTCCTTTAGGTCCTTTTTTTGTTACAACATACATCAAATCCTTTTTATTTCTCTAATGTTATAGACGTCAATGTCACAGTTACAGTATGCATATTTTTTAGGCCGTGGGAGATTTAATTTACGAGCCATCATTTTTTTACTTGTATTTTTTTGCCATATTCTGCTCTGCAATTTTTTTGCCAGAAAGTTGGGTGATTTGCAAGCGGAGTGATCAGAAAGTTGCTCGCACTA